>CAUJGJ010000264.1:1608700-1621200 GCA_963170055.1 Halisarca cf. caerulea | reverse complement strand
GTACAGTGGAACCTGTCTATTGTGGTCACCATTGGGGTGAAATTTTTGGCTGTTATAGACAGGTGGCTGCTTTAATGAGGTAGAATACCATACATTACTGCTGATTCGGAGAAGAATTAGTGGCTGGTATAGACAGGTGGCTGCATTACACGTTGACCACAATAGACAGGTTCCACGGTAACTTGTTTTATGAACAATTTGTGCAAAATTAGTGTCCCAAATTTAATGCCCCCTTGATTCTCTCCTACAGTGGTAGAAAGAAAGGAGGTCGGGATATTGCTAATAATGCCGCTAACGTTGGAGATGCCCGCGATCCAGCAGAAGTGTTTCAAAACATTGTGGCCCAACCAGACCTCCACGAAGTTGAACATGCAGAAAGACCTGCTGTGATTGAAGACATTTATGAGCAAGTTGTAGACAATGGGTACGACAGGCCATCAAATTATGCAGCTCTTCTCCATGACAATAACAGCAAATGTACGAACAATTCCCAGGAAAGAGAATCTCCAGCTATCTGTGTGCTTGACTGTCGTCAAAGTATTGCGAGTTCCATCGCTGAAGATGAGATGGGGTATGTGAAGGTTAATGACAACGTGCAAAATGTGATCCCTCGATCTAATGACGACAATAAGAGCATCTACCAGCAACCGAGATCCTCAGTCAAAGTAGTATGTAATCCTTCTGTGAGTCTTGAAGACAGTGACAATCACAGCTTACCACCACCACTCCACAAGCCGCTGCCTGAGCTTCGGGTAAATGACAGCTTACCTCGTCCTCTGTGTGTACAGAACATGGACTGTAGAGTGAGTGAAAGGATAACTAGTTCCCCTGTCAACATTTTGCCCCCAACCAACAATACAAGGAATTTAGGGTTGCCTTCTTTGACAAGAAGTAGGGATCGTGGCAGCATTACCAGTAGCTTGCCCTCACCGATCAACAAGATAGTTGCAGCCTTAAGTTTTTCGTCCAGAAGGGGTACACCTTCGTGCAGCCCTCCCAACACACTCGATAGCAGTCTACCATCACCCATGGACCGGCAGAGGGGTGTGTCACCACCCTTACCCCTCCCCCTTCCACCACATCCTTCCTGCCACATTGAAAAGAGTACAGGCACTACTCCCACTGACAATGAGGGGTCAACAAATGTGTACAGTGAACCTAGAGCACCATATCCCCTAGAGTCACATCGCAGAACAACCCTTGGGGAACTAGCCTCTAAGCTACCTCCCATGCCCCCCCTGCAGCGTCCCGCACCACCTCCTCGCCCTCTCCCACGCAGGCATGCCCCACCTAGAGCAGCTGTATACTATGTCAACCACAAGCAGTAGGAGCTAGAGGGCTACCAGAGCATGAACGGCTTTCAAACACCAACTATATACAAAGTATGCATGAGAACCAGTGCTTAATACATATTACATATGACATATCATTTGGCATATTATGCTTGTTCATATTTTTGTGTAAATTAATTAATGTGTGTTGATGATTATGATTCAGTATCATTAATTTTAGAAGTTGTATAATATTATAATGTGGATTTATATTATTTGAACTTAATTTATGTTTGAAATCAATTTTCACTTGGCATTGTAATTCATAACAATATTACTACAAACAAATGGCATAAAATATTGTTGGATCCGACTGCGCAGATCTAATGTAAGTAAACTTCCATAATACATAACACGCATGCACATACCATGCATGCAGATGGTGCATATAAGCAAATTCATTCAACTTATAAAGCTATACATTTGCATGTACACATGCTTGCATATAATGCGCACTGTGTGTGTGTGTGTGTGTGTGTGTGTGTGTGTGTGTGTGTGTGTGTGTGTGTGTGTGTGTGTGTGTGCATGTGTGTGTGTGTGTGTGTGTGTGTGTGTGTGTGTGTGTGTGTGTGTGTGTGTGTGCATGTGTGTGTGCATGTGTGTGCATGCATGGACATGTGTGTGTGTGTGCGCGGATGTGCATGTGTGCGTGTATGTGCATGGACATGTGTGCATGCGTGTGTGTGTGTGTGTGCGTGTGCGTGTGTATGTGTGTGTGTGTGTGTGTGTGTGTGTGTGCATGTGTGTGTGTGTGTGTGTGTGTGTGTGTGTGTGTGTGTGTGTGTGTGTGTGTGTGTGTGTGTGTGTGTGCATGTGTGTGTGCATGTGTGTGCGTGCATGGACATGTGTGTGTGTGTGCGCGGATGTGCATGTGTGCGTGTATGTGCATGGACATGTGTGCATGCGTGTGTGTGTGTGTGCGTGTGCGTGTGTGTGTGTGTGTGTGTGTGTGTGTGTGTGTGTGTGTGTACACATGCATGACCGTTGTGTGTGCATTTGCAAAATGCGCATTGGATGTTTGAGGTGCAAGACAAATAACTGTACTATAAAAATGCCATGCAGTAGTTCATTAAACAGAAAAAATATCTGAATAAAATTAATTGTCAATTAAAAGGTCAATAACACATAACAACCAAGGAATGACATGTGGTACATAAAAATGATCAAATTAAATAATATATATATTTTATACTATTTCTGTCACCGCCAGCCCGCCCAAGATCTAGCATACTTATCCCTTGCTTTGGTCAACTGCAGTGAAAGGGCACAGCTTACACTCAACTGAAGGCATACAGCATAGTCAGTCAATACAATGTACCACACTCACATACATTGGGTTCTTCTTACCCACCCACCACATCTAGCAGCACAGTGCAGACCCAGCTACCTATCCCCTCCCACCACATCTAGCAGCACAGTGCAGACCCAGTTACCTACCCCCTCCCACCACATCTAGCAGCACAGTGCAGACCCAGCTACCTACCCCCTCCCACCACATCTAGCAGCACAGTGCAGACCCAGTTACCTACCCCCTCCCACCACATCTGGCAGCACAGTGCAGACCCAGTTACCTACCCCACCCTCCCACCACATCTGGCAGCACAGTGCAGACCCAGTTACCTACCCCACCCCCCCATCATCATACACAAGCTATATATAGAATGGCAAATTAAGTTACCAACTACATATGCTACAGAAGTGCGATGCAGTAGGTATGAGTCATGACAGCACAGACTGTACACACAAACACTGGCAGTTTATTAAAAAGTAGTTGAAAGTATTATAGTAAACTTGGAACAATGATAAGGATAAGGTGTAAACAGGCACAGGGCTAAGCCGACATAAGGCTATAGATGAACATAGGGGAAGACGAGCATAGGGCTATACATACAGACATGAGGCTAGACGGGCATAGGGCTAGACGAGCATAGAGCTAGACGAACATAGGGCTAGACGAACATAGGGCTAGACGAACATAGGGCTATACATACGGACATGAGGCTAGACGGGCATAGGGCTAGACGAACATAGGGCTAGACGAACATAGGGCTATACATACATGAGGCTAGAGGAGTATAGTGGCATAATAAATACTGTACATATATTCCGTATGCAATTGGCGAAGGTAAAGTGTACCACTCACCTCATCCTCACTGAAGTGTAGTGCAGTGGCAATGGCTGATGTCATCTGCTCACGTCCAGCAGAGTTAATTGGTGCACATGTAGTGAAGAACAATGTTCTTGATGTACTCCATGTTAGCAGTCTCCCTTGTCCTGCAGAGCACACATGTAGGTACAGTAGGTGGACCACCAGATTCACAGTATTTCAACACACATGGACACACACACACACACACACACACACAATAGTGATTTGTTTTATGGACAATTTGTGTAAAATTAATGTCCCATATTAAATGCCCCCTTGCATTCTCTCCTGCAGTGGAAGAAAGGAGGTCAGTAAGCCATTGAAGATGCACCCAATCCAGCAGCAGTAATTCAAAACCTTGTGGCTCAACAGGACCTTCACCAAGTAGAACAAGCAGAAAGGTTTGCTGAGATTGAAAGTATTTATGAGTCAATTGTAGACAATAGATATGACAGGACAGCATGTCACACAGCTTGCATGTCTCCATGACAACACTTCCCAGGAAAGAGGTTCTCCATCTTTCTCTGTGCTAGACTGTCGTCAAGGTATTGTGAGTTCCATCACTGAAGATGAGATGGGGTATGTAAAAAGTTAATGACAACATGCCGAATGTGATCCCTTAATCTAATGACAACAAGGGCATTTACCAGGTGCAGCAACCGAGATCCTTCTGTGAGTCTTGAAGACAGTGACAATCACAGCTTACCGCCACCACTCCACAATTGCTGCCTGAGCTTTGGGTAAATGACAGCTTATACCTCGTCCTCTGTGTGTACAGAACATTGACCGTTGAGTGAAAGGATAACTAGTTCCCCTGTCAGTACGTACTTTGCTCCTATCCAGCAATGCAAGGATGTCAAGGTTGCCTTCTTTGACGAGAAGCAGGGATCGTGGCAGCATTACCAGTAGCTGAAATATTTGCAGCCTTTTCATCCAGAAGAGGTACATCTTCATGCAGCCCTCCCAACATACTCAATAGCAGTCTACCATCTCCCATGGACCGGCAGAGGGGTGTGTCAGAACCCTTACCCTTGCACCACATCCTTAATAAATTATTGCTTTCCCTATAAACAGAGTCCAGGCACTACTCCCATTGACAATGAGGGGTCAACAAATGTCTACAGTGAATATAGGCACCGTATCCCCTGGAGTCATATCGCCAAACAATTAACCCTCATGGATCCAGACTCCGAGCTATATACCTCCCGCACTCCCTACTGTACGACCATTTGGGAGCAACCCCATACCACTTCCTCACCCTCTCCCATGCAGACATGTCCCACCCATAGAGCAGCTGTGTACTATGTGAACCACAAGCAGTAGGAGAGATCTATATGATTATACCAGTGAACTGTTTTCAGATGCAATTATATTATATATAATTATAGTAACAAATCATGCGCATGCATACCCATACATTATAATATATACATACTGATATAGTATGCTAATTACTATATAATTAAGCCTTATAATTTCCTTTGGCCTTATATAATTATAAGCTTTCATTATTAGCAGCATATTATATTCACTTACATGCAGGATGTAAATTATAATTTACAGAATAACTTATAATTTCCTATAGATGCATGGCTGTTTGATATATATTACCATATATATAATTATTATGCATACAGAATTTCAAATCAAGTTGTAATTATTATAACATAATTAATGCATATGCTTGCAATAGTTTGCAATAATTATTATGTATCTTCATTAATTTACTATACACTAGCTTTTAATAAAACTAATAAATAGTATTGCAATTGGTGCATTAACTTAAACATAATATTAAGTATACAACATGGCATGCAGGATATTAATATATTATACTATTACATATAGTATTATATAATAATATACTAAGTTAATGGCATGCAATACATAATTACATAATAAACATACTCTGCATGGCTGAGTCAACACATTATATTAAGGAATTCAAGCTAAAAGGATAGAATCACATGTTCTAGTAGCTGTGAAAGTTCTCAATTAGCTCTGACATGCTAGGACGATCGTCAGGGCTGTCACGTATACACTGCTCTGCCACTACTGCAATAGCAGTTTTAACTGGACACTCCTCTTGTTTAATATCGTCGTTGATGGTGGCGAGCATCGTGGGCGCAATGAGCTTTCCTTTGCACATTTCATACAGCAGAATTCCAAAACTATAGGAGTCCATTTTTGGGGTTTGAGAGCCAGAGGAACCTTTCGATTCAGGAGCAGCATAATAAGGGGCACCTGGACCTTTGGTTTTGGACTTTGATAAGAAATTAGCTGAGCCAAAGTCACCAAGCTTAGCTTCCCATCCTTTCTGCTTGCTGTTGAGCAATACATTAGCACTGCTGACATCACGATGAATGATGGGATCAGGACGTGAGTGGAGGTAGCTGAGAGCACAGGCTACATCCTTCGCAATAGGAGAGATGTCTACAGGCATTAGTCTTTCATTTTCCATGACGCTTCGTAAGCTTGTCTCCATCAGTTCAGTCACTATTTGGTATTCACGTTCGGTTACAGCTCCTATAAAGCAAAGAAGATTTGGGTGTCGGGCAAGAGAAGCAATAAACATTTCTCTCCTGAAGATATGACGATTGTGATCAGATACAATCTCAGTATGCAAAATTTTCACAGCTACCTTTTGCTTTTGATATATACCAACCTTCACCTTTGCATATCCTCCAGTTCCAATTTCTGTTTCGGTTACTGTCAACTCTGAAGGGTCAATTACCCAAGATGGCTGTAACTCTTTCAGAGATGTAGCTAACTGTTTTATCTTGTCTGAATCAGATTTAAGCTTTGCCTCCAAATCCTTGTTATGCTCTTGTAAGGCACTCATCTTTTTCTCTAGGGTGGAAATGTGCTTTTTGTAGTCTTCGTTTTTCTTTGAAGCCTCTGACTGCAATTCATCTACAGTGGATTTCAGCTCTTCAATTTGCTCTTGTTGCCACTTCAGCTTTCCCACAGTAGTATCCCAAAGTTCAGCTATTGCACCTTCCTGGTGCTTTTCAAAATCTTCACGCTTCCTTTGTTCTTCATGTAGTGTTTGCATTGCATTTTGACAAAGCGTATGAACTACACCAAGCTCCTTGCTTGTTTGGTCATAATGATGTTTAAGTCCTGCTTCAAGTTCTTCCATAACTTTCTGCTGATTATACTCCCTATCTCGCTCTATTTTTGAAGCCTTTCTTTGCAGGGCCTTAATATCCCCATGTGTTTCATCTTGAAAGGACTGCAACTTCCTTTCAACAGTATGAATGGACAGCTGGGTATCTTTCCTGTCTTTACGCAAGGACTCTACCAAAGTACGACTTTCATTATTCATGCTTTTACATGTGCTATCGAAGCGATTTACCCTGTCTTCCAATTCTTCTATGTAACTTTTCAGAGTATTATGGGCTGAACGAATACTTCTATCCATTTTATTGCATTGAGCACTGTTTTCATCAATTCTACCCTGAGCTTCTTTAAGAGATTTGGATAAGTGGGTGATCTCATCACGAAACTCAGCACAGACCACTTCCATATACCCTATTTTTTCACAAAACTGATCAATTTCCTCGTTTACAAGAGAAGACCTGCCTTCTGTGTGCATCGGTGAACTCATTGGGGCACTCACGCTACTAAAAGACTGCACTGAGCTGCTGTCCAAGAAAGACAATTCCGAGTCGGTATCTTCAATTCCTGAATCAAGGGAGAAAATACAGTAATTAAAAAACATTGCCATACATCAATGACATATAGATTGAAGAATGCAGTATATATACATGTGCATGTAATAGGGCAATGTGCCCAAATTTTACCTGCATGTACCACAATGTCATGATAGTCACAATAATGTGACCATAAGGGACCATTGCATTTACTGCATGAGACACAAGCTTAGGGTGACAGATTTAAATGTGTTACTCTCAAGAGATGGGTATTTAGTACTGACTTATTGCCAAATAAAAGCCCTGACAAATACAAAGGATGATTCGAAGGTATCTCGGACAACTCCTTCGAGTATATATCCACTTCAAATAACTTCAAAATGGACGTATTCAATATAAAAGTACCCTTAGGCTAACAAACTAAACTCCTTAGAAAGGTGCAAGCAGCTGCAGGTTAATGCATTTGGTAGGAGCTTGAGTATGCAAGATGGTGCTGACCACCATTCAATTTTATGATACTGTTAAAGTTGAAACTTTCTCAAGTTAAAGTTTCATGAAAGAAGACTTTGCAAGTTTTTCGCGTTTCTTAGTTTTGCTAATCAGGACTACCTCATTTAACGCCCTCAGCATTCAAGTGAACTCTTCTGTGGTCACTAATTGGAAGCGACAATTGTTCCCAACGTTGCTGTGAGGCTCTCTTACCCTTACACTTGCCACCCATTTCAAAGGCTCTTTGTACAAGGAATGACCTAATCTATTGAGCAATGAGCCATTGTAGGTTGAACAAGGAACAACGATGGGCCTTCGTTTACTCCGAATCGGATTATCGTGTCTAGTAAACTTTTGCAAATGCCTCTTCATACACGAATATCGCAAAGCTTTAAGCACGTGAAAGTTCCAACTTCTATGGTATCCAATCTGTAAGATATCTGCCAAGTCATTTGTATACCCTAGCTGCAAGAATTAAGTGCCAAACTCACTAAATTGTGTTGACATTGGTATGACCATTAAGGAGGGGCGCTTCGTGTACTGTAGTGTAAGTAGGAGAAATACTCAGTCTGGCATACGGCGCAGGTGTGACACGTGCACATGTGAGCAGTACCCAAAATGGCCGTCGGAAAGTCGGCAGAAATTAAACCCCACTTTTCTTCCATTTAATTTTAAATTACTTGTGGAATAAAACAAATTTAATATAAAAAACATTAATTCAACTATTTAACGCTATAACAGTTCGTATAATTTTGTTGTCAATGCTTGGCAAAGCCAGAAAAACGACCATAGATTTGGACTTAAAAAACAGGTTTAGTGCATGCAACTGTGGCTGGAAATATTTCATTGGCAGCAGCTATCCTGTTTCTAGGTGTGATCATCTGGGCGGGTAGCTGTGATATGTAGCTGAGTCCCAACAGTATAAGATTTGATAGTATTGGGTAAGCCACACTGGGTACATCTTTTAAACAGAGGCAGGAGGCAAGATTCAAAGACTATATACTTTGGGTCGGAATGAGCTGGTGAAGGACTAAAATCAGCCTCATCTATGGAATGGGTTATTTCAGAAGATATCTCAAACTCAGACTCTGAAACCTGGTCATCCATCACATCCCTAGTAATGTACATAATATTATTGAAAATGTATGAGCTTCAAATTATAGTACATGCAATCCTCATGATCACAAAGTACTTACTCAAGCGAATCAATGTCACTGTCACAAGGAGTTGATTGTCCAATTGGACATGACACAAATTTGTCAATGGTACACTGCACCTCAGCATCAAACTGAGGAATGGTCTCAGTTTGGCAGTACTTAGAAACACAAACTTTTAAATTAACTGTTGCGCCAAACGCAGGGTCTAGATCTGTCTGTACACCTACATTTATAGAAAATTAATTTAGAATGCTTGATTGAACAGTTTCATTGCCAAGATTGGCCTCAGTTCACCAATGTCATGGGAGATACTAGACACAGGATCCTGAGGTGAGACATTTATCGACTCATGAGTGCATAGTGTACTGTTGTCTGTGCACCTATTATGTGCATGTGATAAGTATTGGCACTTCAGAAATGAACACAAGCTATTACAAACAGCTATTAAATTTATAGAAGGCACTTACTCGACAATAGAGAAGAAACTACGGATGCTTGCTCAGTTTCAATTGCTCGTCTTTTCGCGTACAATCGCATTTTCGGAGGCTTGGTGAAGCTGAAGATAGTAGGGATGGCATCATCCTTAAGCTGTCTTCTGCTTTTACATTGTGACCTAATTTGCTGTTCTTCGGAATTTTAGCTTTCCGCTGGATGCTATGTGAGGGAACAAGCTGGAGACAGTTTCTTGGTGCCAACTTTGAGCCATTAGAAATATACAACTTTTCCATGTGGGTGAGAAAGAGCTTTTGTTCCTGTTCCAAGTTACAGGAGCTTGAATGTTGGCTTTTGAAGCCCAATTGATCAGATCTCGGCTTTGGAAAGGAACGGTCAACTCACCCACATGGAAAAGTTAGTAAATGTTTTATTATAGCAATTTATGTGAAAAAATAGTCTTGAAAGCATTCCACCATGTAGCACCCAAAGTGTTTTGCTTAGTAGAGTTAGAAAAACCTTAGTAGCTTCTTCGCGTTTAAGAAAGCTTTCCAAAAAGGCAATCGTCCAAACATCTTTGTGTCTACCTACATCTTAATCCCTTGTTTGACGCTCTGTATCCACTACAAGTTGAGAACAGAAGCTGTAAAAAAAGACCGAAATTTTCACACCTCTGAATTAGCGTGGACATGTCCCACATGCGAGGAGTACATCTTGTCCCAGTAGAAAGGTAGTAACAACTGTCCTCTGTTCATCCTTCAAAATTTGGATATTCAATTGCACATCCACTGGGTGTTTACATCCGCCCGCAGCTGTTGAGGAATTAGTGCGTGCATATCCCACAATTAGTAAACTATGTCACAAAAACAGTAAACAAAAATGTCAAACATCATCAGAAATTTCCTATAATGTAGCGATTTTCGTGCACACGTATGCGGATAAACCATGAAATACCTACTTTAACGACAGCTAAAACAACTAAAAAGAAAACAACTTACAACAAAATCGATTGTTTGTCCGCCTAAACTGACCGTTGGCTCGAGGAAATAAAAGCTTTAGTAATACGCATTCTCGAACTGGCGGGGAAATGTCATCACGTCATGATATTGCATCACGAAGAATGGCCGCTTTTCGACAGGTTGATAAAAAATCTCTTTTCTGGAATTGATAGCGTCATGAAAGTTTCTCTTTTGTTCGGTGTTTGGGCTTTAGATACTTGTTACTATTGATTTTCTGCTTGCATGAAGCAATATAATCAGGTGAGCGACAGTAATGAGCAAATTTATTGCGCTTTTCTACAGAATTTGCCCCCCAAAAGTGGTATTTTTCTTTTTAGAAATGCTCAGAGCAGTTATATTGCTAAGTGCAAGCAAAATCCGGAAAGATCATAGAATTTGCTAAGTATTAATGTAAGTTTAAACCAATTTAGATGGTATTTTCAATTCCGGCAAAGGCGATTTGTGTTTTTACCAAAAGTTTTCAAATAGTCGCTGTTCGCTCAGTTTGCTTTGTTCATTACTCAAACACAAATATTTAACTGTTACACATATTATGCATAATTTTACTTTCTGAAAGATAAGTGGTAATATATATACGATGAAGTAGTTGAATCTGCTCAAACAAAGCCATTTCTATTAATTTTCTCAATATGGAAACATCCATGCCTGCTTCACGTGATCACATGTCACATTCTTCCAGTAGCAAATTTTTTGCAGCATACCAAGAAATTTGCAGATAGTCCCTAGACCCATTTCTCCCATGTGTGAGAAATTATGCAAGAATGGGACTGGATATATACGAGACTAATTTCAGGAACATGCAATCCTTTTGGAACCAGTCTTGCAGGGTGCTAGAGTTAGGGTTATACTAACAGACCCTAAAATGTCAAAAAATCAAGGTGACCAAATCTATCATCACTACATATCATTGATGCAAAACGGCAATTACCTTAAATGGGCAAACATTGTGCTGTAACATTATCATTGGCTGTGGGATTTAGGAATTTGCACACTGTACCTGGTCCAACCCACCTCTGTCTAGCTCTCTGCCCATCTAGCCCCATGTTTGCCTAGTCCTATACACGTCTAGCTCCTTGTATGCTCAGCACTATGCCAGTCTAGACCTATCCTTGTCTATCTTTATGCCCGTGTAGCCCAATGTATATACCTAATCCTCTGTATGTCTATACTTATGTCTGTTCAGCACTGCAGCTGTGCAGCACAAAATTTTACCTTGTTAATTCCAGTGATTTTTGACGATCGAAATTTTTCATCCCTACATCTTCCCGGCATTCACTTTTAAATGGTTTATAATATGTACCTACATACTAATAGTGTAAGAGTACGTATATACTGTTCAATTTGCTTACATGAAAAGGATATTACTATAGCTAGGCATACACATTGTACATAAGGCTGACCTTGCTCTGTACATGTAACACTACCATTGAGATAATTGTGGCAAGACGATGGCAAAGCATTAAATGCTTTGAGGGCATGAGAGATAGCTAGAGCATAATGCATGCATATGGTGTAATTATTATAAGAAAAACAAAGAAGGAGCATGCGCAATAAGCAATCATAGCAATACTATATAGGCCTTAGCTAACTGAAATGGGTATCTTTCACTAGAGACTCCCCTGGCGATTGGCCCAGTGTAGAGAAAGCAAATTTTGCAAGGAAAACCGTCACTGATTAACCAATAATGAGCACAACCACACATGCAGCAGGGGCATACCCAGGATTTTTGTAGGAGGGTTTCCAGCCAGCCAGTACAAGAGGGCTTTGCTGCGCCACTCGATCATTCTTGTAAATTTAATTATAAATCTATTAAATTTTGATTAATATTGATAATTATCATTATATTCAAACCAAGACATTGTACATAAATGATAAGAAATAGTTAATTACTGCAGTCATTATATATATATCAATTCTTTTTGCAAAGCCACAAGCCTATTCTAACACAATAGGCCTAATGATTACATCATTTTTCGTCACATGATGTCAAACAAAATGGCCGTTTTCATCGTCGTTCGATTGAAAAGAGAATTTAGAGACTTACATTGGTTAGTTAAGCCTTATGCAACATTTGAGAATTGTTACTAAAGTTTTTTTATCAAAGCTTTACTTTGTTCCCTGGATCTAGTCTAAAAGAGTACAGTATTTTGTTTGTCTTGGTAGTTTTGAGAGGGGTTTCCTGAAACCTTAGAAACCCCCCTCCGTACGCCCCTGTGCAGGGGTGTAGGAAGGTTCACACCAGTGCATGCCGGAAGGTTCTAGTAAAT
>CAUJGJ010000264.1:1576200-1603700 GCA_963170055.1 Halisarca cf. caerulea | reverse complement strand
CGAATAACCTTAAGATAGTCTTAAAAACACTTTTTGTGCAGAATAATACAATATATTCGATCAAATATTGTTCCGTTTGAAAGCGAGAAGGCCTATAATATTATCTTCATGCAAACATACACATGTCTAACGCATGCATATCAGTAAAACGTGTGAGTAGTAAATAAAATTCCTTTATATACCACACAACGCCCCTTTGTTTCCTGAAAACGCACATGCTATACCTGCGTATTACATGAAAATGATTGGCTTATAATAGGGACCTTTTGCAACTCGTAACAAGTAGTTCATAACGAATGTTTTTACTCGTCTCGTACTGGTCTCGTGACTATCCTTAATTAGTTTCTGCTACTCATAACGAGATGAGCCACGGGTACTGGAACATTTTCGTCGTCATAGACGCAAGGAAGATACGTACGTAGCTCGCTACTTCTTTCTTTCGCCAGGGAAGAATTTCAGAACAGTCAGGCGTTGATATTTCTCACTTATTGGACGTATGCCATAAGCTCCATAAGTAATGAAATATCGTGCTCGATTGTAAACTTTTGGCAAACTTTCGTTCCTTCATAAAACTTCTTTTGGTGTTTCGGCCATTACCCTCAGTCTTCAGTATAGCTAAAATGCTTCAGAAGCAACTTCAATGTGGAATAACGTACCTTGCTAAATTCCTAAGATTATCTAGGGAAAGAACACTCGTATGCGTGTCACGAGTGACTAGCCGCTCACTCGTAAAAAAGGACTCAAATTTCTGTACGTGACAAGTCATTCTGACCAATCACAGGTAGGCTCTCGTGATTGGCCCAATTTACGAGTTGCAAAAGGTCCCTATTAATAGGCGATCCCCACTACTAAAATATTGTAGCATTTGTTACCATGGTAATGGTATGTATGATTATACAGCAATTATCAAATTTCTGTACGTGACGAGTCATTCTGACCAATCACGAGTAGGCTCTCGTGATTGGCCCAATTTACGAGTTGCAAAAGGTCCCAATTAATAAGCGATCCCCACTACTAAAATATTGTAGCATTTGTTACCATGGTAATGGTATGTATGATTATACAGCAATTATCTATAAATATAGGTGTCTAACTTCCTGTGAGTTTATATTTGGAAACTTGTGTTTTCAGGCATATACCTCTAGATCTCTGTAATGCTCCTTGAAGACCTTTCCAAAGAAATGCTATAAATCAAACCCTAAAAGAAGTCAATCTTCACCATTGCGGGAAGCAAAATAAGCATCGTAGCTGATCATGAGAAAGGCCATACAGCACCCATGTGTATGTCTTAGCTACTAATTATTATTACACTTCTTTCAGTGACACATGTCATAATATAATATACCATAAAACTTCATACATCTCACACACATGCACACCCAGGACCATGTGTTTACACATGCAGGTATATGTTATGTCTGATTTGGATATAAAAACAAAATGGCGGACGTTATTGAAGCACTAAAACACCCCCCCCCCCCCCCCACCGTCCCTTGATTTTTAGCAGAACAAAATATATAGTGCTGAAACACATATTCTTATACAAAGTAAGGACACATCTACTTTGTATCTGAGTAGACTAGAGGCTTATTCAGTTAAAAGATTGTCTATATGGACTTTTCACCTGGCCTACATAAAAAAACTAAGATTGCAAATTCCCATTTGAGAAATCAGGGTTTTTACATACAAATGTAGGTTCAAAATGTGCAACAAAGTGTAAACTTAATCAAAAAATGAATTTTGCTACTCCATTCCACAGCTTCAATATTTGAGGTTATCCACAAGAACAACCGAGAAAACACCCATGCGGCCACAAAACGCTGGATATGAAACAAATGGAACGATGTACATGCAAAGATTCATTTTTCTATTCTGAGGGCTTGATCCTTTAGGAACTATCTGAAAATTTCAAATTCAACAACAAAAAGTTTTCCAACTGCAATTTTGGTTGAAATTTCCTAGTGTGGTCATTTTCCGTCTTTATTGGGTAGCAGGGTTCTATTAAATGACACTATAGATAAGGCTCTAGTCTATATCAGATATAAAATATATATCCTCAAGCATTAGTCCAATGCAGCAGGTATGTTATGTCCAATTTGGACATAAACAAAAATGGCCACTGTTATCGAAGTAGTGAAATCAATCAGTCTGTTTTGCATCTGCACGTGTAGTGATGCCCAGAAAACGCTTTGTATTGTTTCTTAAGCATATCTACTTTGTATCTGGGTCTTTTAGATTCTTGTGGAGAGACACAAACTTCGTATGATGAGTTTTTCTGACTGTATAAGAAAACATAAAAATGCAAAAACGCGGTGGTAGAAACTTACTAGGCTTTTGGACACAAAACTGGGCTCAAAAGAATACACAGTCATCGAACCACTTAAATCCGAATCAGGATCAGGATCCACGGTATGGCTGTTATGTCCACGCATGTGGGACATGTCCGCGCTAATTCGGAAGTGTGAAAATTTCGGTCTTTTTTACAGCCTTTGTTCTGAACCTGTAGAAGCTTCTGAGCGGCATCAAACGAGGGCTTAATATGTAGGCAGAAGCATAAACGTTTAGAGAATTACCATTTTAAAAGATCTGGTTTATTCACGAAGAAGTTCGTACGGTTTTCCTGACCCCTACTAAAAAGCGAAACGCTTTGGGCGCAAGATGGTGGAATGCTTCTAAGACTATTTGATCACATAAATCGCTATAGCGAAACATTTACTGACCATATGCATCAATCCATAGAAGAACTCAAATGATTGCATACACACAGACACACCATGGATCCTACTTTTCATCTCCACATCCTTGACAACATTAACCGACTCTTCCCACAGCTCAAAGAGGACCTGGTAATTGGCAATGATACTTTGCAATGATTGTGCCCGAACAGTCCACCTTGTTGGACACAGGACACATATACCTGGTGATGATTCAGACATTCCTTCCTTAATCTGATGAAACATTGCATCCCGCCGAGGTGAATTTTTGACTAGTCAAATGATTTCATAGGAAATTTCAAGAGCCTTTTTCATGACACTACAGCCATTGATAGCATCTGAGCAAGCGTGATTCAAAGAATGTCCATAGCAATGTGTGTATAATGCTCTGGGTTCTTCAACAAGAATTTGTTTTGCTACTCCTTGTCGTTTCCCGGCCATGGGTGCAGCCCTATCATAACACTGTCCTCTGAGTTTCTTCATAGAGACATTAAACTTCAGCAAGACATCACGAATAGCAGCTAATAATACATCAGCTTCAGTAGATGCGATCTCATATAAACCAACAAATGATTCATGTGCTTCTAAATGATCACTATCCACCCAACGAAAACAAACAACCATTTGTTCTGCTCCATGGCAATGCTAGCCCATTGGAGTTTTTCAACGTCATTTTTGGGGAGCCGACGTATCAGTACATCACTGCATGATCAAACTAATCTTTATGCAAGACAGAACCCACCACCTCCAAGTTTGAATTGTACCGATGGTTGCGCGAACGAAATCAAACTTTTCCTTGGCATGACCCTCATTATGGGGGTACACAAACTGCCAGAATTGGAGGACTACTGGTCGGGGGATGCATTGCTGGGTGTACCTGCAATTGTTGGAGGAATGTCTTTCAGGAGGTTCAAGGCCATTCACCATTGCTTGCACCTCAATGACAACACCAAGGCAGCGAAGAGAGGAGAGGGCGTATGATAAGATGCACAAAGTCAGGCCACTGATGAATATAGTTAATGATAACAGCATGGCAGAGTATCATCCTCACAGGGAAATCTCAATTGATGAGGCAATGATTGCATTTAAAGGGCAAAGCAGTATAAAGCAATATATGCTGATGAAACCAACAAAGAGGGGATTCAAGATGTGGAGCAGCTGTGATGCTTACAATGGGTACGTCATCAACCATCGACCATACCTGGGTTCTGGGGATGACACCACACAAGGGGGTCTGGGTCCATCCGTTGTCAAGGCAGTGCCCAGTTCTATCATGGACAAGAACCATTTCTTGTTCTATGATAATTTCTTCTCCAGCGTGGAACTAGCCACTGACCTACTGGCTCGCAAGACGTATTCCATCACCACAACCCGTGTCAATCGCATATGGCCCATATCATTTTTGAGGAACACAAAGGCATTGGACAAGGAGCTTGCACGAGGGGAACATCGTTCTGTTGTTCAAAGCGGGGTTGAATGCTTGGTGTGGAAGGATAAGAAATGTGTATCCGTCATCAACACCATCTGTCCTCCATCCAGCCTGACCACTGTTAACCGCAGGAACAAGGATGGTTCCCTGAGATGGGTTTCTTGTCCAATGTCTGTCAAGCTGTACAACAAGTACATGGGAGGTGTGGACTTGGCAGATATGAAGAGGAAGCTCTACAACTGCAGCAGGCGCTCCAGGAAATGGTGGTTCAGGGTATTTTACTATATATATATATATATATATATATATATATATATATATATATATATATATATATATATATATATATATTTTTTTTATATTTATTATTAGACATGACAACAGCAAGCAAACAAAACATGCCCAGAGGGCAAAGTAAAGTAAAGGAGAATTACTGAACAAAAGACTGATTGTTAAGAGAACCTAGGATTGCAACTGAGTTAAATCTTTGAATAGTTACACTAATTGTTTGACACAAATGGTGGAAAGACTGTGGCTGAAAGACTGACTATATATATATATGTAATAGTTATCACCCAATTACGAGGACTTTCGCCAAAATGGAAATACAAGACCGAGGCGAAGCCAAGGTCGAGTAATTCCATTTTGGCAGAAGTCCGAGTAATTGGGTGATAACTATTTTGTCTCCAGTTTCCATGGCATTTATGAGTAAACTACTGCCTCCATCTCCTATAAAGCGATCTCAGGCTGGAGAATATTCCTTCTCTAACTGCACAGTGAACTTTTTTCAATCTGCAGTACCTCATGATATACCAACATGGGCATGTCATGAACCTAGACCAAAACCGCTTGCGCCACCACCTGATTTTGCTCTATTAGAAGAAATCCTGCAAGATTTTGAGGACTAAAAGCTTAAGCTAGTACAGACTCTAGGCTTTTTGCGTTCTGAACTTCATGTTGTAGAGTAATTTGTTTTGTTATGGAATGCTATTATGCATAATTGATTAGATCATGTTGCTGTTATTACCAAATGTTTAATTAACCTCATCCTGGGGTATATGGACATCCGGGAGTATATCCATAAATAAACCCCAGGGTATATGGGGTAGTTACCATGGAAACGGGAGACAAATATTATATATCCTGGACGTCTGCATGGTCAACAGTCACATAATCCAGTGCGAAACACCGAACGTTGGCATTACCTCCCTCAAGTCGTACTACATTGAGGTCGCTCGGGAACTTTTAAGTTCATATACATCCAGGAAACGTCCTCCCCATCCATCCGGCTCTGCACCTCCATCCATTCGCTACTGCGAGCGGCACTTTCCATCCAAGGTAGACGAAGCCAGGCAATGCCAGATTTGCAGCCTGACAAAGGAGAGAAAATGAACCATTTTCGGGTGCGCATCCTGCTCGAAAGATTTCATCCATCTCTGTCCTGCTCCGTGCTTCAAATTGTATCATACAAAGGGCATATATATATAGCACCGAAACGGCAATAACTAGTCTAATGTCTACGACAATACCGCAATAGCAGCCATTTAGTTAGTGCGTTTTTGTTACGTTTTCCGTACATTTGTTCCGTAAACTTCTGCATAATCGCTATTTTTGAACTATTAAACTGTTCTAAACATCATCCATACATATTACTGATTCGAATGAGGTACAACACATGCATATTGCATAAAAATGGTCATGTGTGACCGGGAGCCTTACGAGCCACTTAAGTGGCTCATGAGCGGTAAAGGGTTAAATGATCTGAATGGCATTGCATATACAAAGAGGGCATTGTTCTCTGTGAGAAGTGCATACCAGTATAAGAGAGCCTAATATAATCAAAATGATCTGTAGGTAAGTTCCATGTTGCATATTCCTTCATTCCTCTCCAACGCCAAGATTGGTGAAATCAGCCCTGAAGATCTAAACTTCAGGAGCATTTTATTCGGTGCAGGAGCAGAAATTCAAAATACACAACATGGAAAAGTTAGATCGTATCAATCACTGTTGGTACTATAAAACTGTCTTAGCCTTGTTCCCTCATGTAGCACCAGCACAATACTAAAATTCTGAAGAACTTCCAGTTTAGTCACATGCCAACATGTGACAGAGCTATGGCGAGGACATGCAGAAAACGTCCCTAAATACCGATTCATTATTCGATGCCCGAGTAACAGACTGAATCACAAGATGAAGGCGTGACTAATATTATAGAGATACAACAAAAATAACATTTAAATCATCATTATGCAAACTTCAAAGCACTATCCTAACAAACCTGGACATCTCCCACATGCATGCCCTTGCTTTTGTATACGCATACTTAGGACTGTATGTCTTGGACCAGCAGAAAATAAGGCAGCATAATTTTGTGCTTCAATAATATCCACCATTTTGGCTTCATGTCCCCAATTAGACATCATAGGCGAATCCAGAAAAAAATAGTGTGATGCCACTTGGAATATTATCTATGCATGGTTCCATATACATAAAGTATAATATTATTAAACCCGCAACATGTTGGAATAGGCAATCGTTTAAAATGGCTACCACTCATATGGACTCCTCAAGTTAGCTCAGGCTCTTTAGCACATTTAGGTGTGGTGAACAAATTGTTTGCACAGCATTATGCTATATATGTATTAGCATGTCAGTAAAGATGCTTGAGAATATAGCATAGTTGCCCACCATGCACTCGTTTTATGCTGCATTGTGATGTAAGATGACAATGACATGTAAAATAGCAGTTGTCAGGAACAGTGCATGTATGTTATGTCCAATTGGGACATGAAATAAATTACATTTAAAATCCCTTTGTTTTCGGTCGGAACAAGATGTACAGTTCTATACATAAATGACGCTTGGACTAAGGCTTGACCATATCAGTCTATATATTTGGTATCTGTATATATAGACCTGAGACTAATCTATATTGTCATTTGACAGCATCCGCTATCCAACGAAGAAGGAAGATGACAGCACAAGGAAACTCTAGTCAGACATAAAAATAGTTTTGAATTTAAAACTTTCACAGATTGCTCCTGAAAGATCAAACCCTCACAATCGAGAAATGAATCTCTGTATGCTGTACACACACACACACACACACACACACACACACACACACACACACACACACACACACATTCATGTTATGTTCATAACAATTAAGAAATCTTGTATAAGCTGTTGCAGTTCTTATATACACGACTGAGTAGCTTCAATCAGTCTACCACACGCCAATTTCTTCCAAAGGTTGTACCTGCATGTCCATTCTGTGGTTCACACGTGACTATGATCTTCTGGACATTCTGAAATTGTTCAAAAGCATTCATAAGTGCAGTGACACACGTTCATAGTGCAGCGCGCTCAGAAGTCAGCAAACCCCGACAAGGAGTCAGTAAACAGCTCAGAAGTTGACCAATCCAGCCAGGAAGTCGGTAAAGTACACTTGGCTGTCGGTATTTCCGTTATGATGGCAGAAGTCAGGAGTGCTCTGAAAAGTAGCCTTCTCGGCCACCATAGGAACCTCTAAACAACCTCCTGAATTCTGTAATATTTCATTGAACATGCTATTGTAGTGTGAAATAGCGCCATCCATAATCATGGGCATTAATAACGGACCCAAAATCCTTCACATTTTAGCGACACTTGAGGTTGAATTCAGATTGACAATGCATAATTGCAAGATTACACATACATTTGGTTGATTTTCATTTCATAGCCACAAGTGATCTGCCCAAGCTTAGCTAAGTAACATAATATAATTGTGTTTTAATTGTCACAGAGTTCAATTATTCACATATTTTGTAGATGCGTATACTATAGCTAGGAAGCAATATGCATCCGAGTCCGCAAAGGTTTAAAGCTGCAATAATCTACATTGGGCTCTTATGCGATGGGAAACAGGGCCATTCACATATATAAAAACAAGAAAATCACTAAAGTTCAAAATACGCAAAATTACACCCACAAAAAGTATAGGTTACTACATGCCTCCTGGTAGCACTAAAAATATATATAATGTGGCTCCATTTACGACAAAGGGGGGAGGGGGTTCGTCCATATCTGCTTGATCACTCCCTTTGCATATAGGCCTGCTATATACTATAGTTGTGACAGATGTAATACAAAGTCTGCATGCACACTCTCTCATTCTCACAATCACTTCAGCAAATTAAAATCCCATACTGTACGACACTAACCGTTTCAATCCCAACACAGCGAATGAATCCATTGCCCTTCTCTTTAGTATTCAACTCATAGCACCAATGGACTACGCCACATACTTGCTTATTTTCCTTATCGTGAACATACACCTTTTCCTCATAAAGAAAGTAATCATCCTTTCCATCTCTCGCTGGACTGGGAGCAATTACTTTTTGCACTTTATCAATGGCAATGAACATGCCGGCCTTTTCTTCACATTCAAAGTAACGCTGTCCTTTAACGGATCCATTTGTATCACCCAGGCTATTTTCCTGCAAATGAAAAAAGAATACGGTAACCATAAATATGAGAAAGTGAACATGAATTCATTGCACGAACCCAGATCCTGGAAGCATTGCATTTGAATGTAATGGAATTTGCATGAGTCTAACATTATTTGAATTCCACACGGTCACTAATTAAAAATCACTTGCACAGCATCAAGTGTTATAGCGGAATTAACATTTGTGTACACAATCTTGATGCCTATAACAGTTCGCAGGTAAGTTATGTCCGAATTGAGGCTGGTAAGGGGCGTTTTGCGGTTTGGCAGGTATGCGATTAGATCGTCACGCCTCGGACAATTTATCACGCTCTCGCCATGTGACCACGTCCCACACGACAATATACGCGCGAGTATACTGGCTGCCACGCTCGCGTGCTTGCCTTTTTTTTTAATGTGGCCGTTTCAACAAAAATCCACGTTTACAATGGGGATACCTCTTATACTGTACGATTCTCTGTACATTTGCATGGATCGTCATCCAGTTAAGGCATTGAAGTGCTGCATGGACGAAAGTATCTATTGCACCGGCGCTCTAAACTTCACGATCAACGCGTATACGTGCACCGTTCGGTGTTGTTGAATACCGTGACGTCATAATTAGTTCTCGTGACATCATGTGACTTTGCTCTGGAGTTGGGTCTTCTGCACTAGGTAAATTTCTTCGTAAAAGGCGGAGATCTAGATGGCGGTGCATAACTGCAGAAATTTAAGAGATGATTTCTAAAAGGTAAAGCTAACTTTTCACCGCGTATAATTTTGATTGCTTGTTCCATTCAAGTTATGTCTAACTATATCCTGTCTTGTCCTTGCTTGCAAACTACAAAATGCTGTACATAACAACGAAAGAACTGAATTTCAAAATTATACGCGGTGAAAATTTAGATATTGATCCTAAGGTTATTTTGAACCCATTGTAAGGTTGAAAAACCACCATCTAGGTCTCCGCCTTTTTCACTAAAGCTGTTTTCGTATGTTGTAGCAAATGATTAATTGTGCAACTGTTGAAAACATCACACAAAAGAAAAGGTTATTTCTACATAGTAGACAAGTTAAAAATATTATTCATGGCTTCTTGTAGGCTTTTTAGGAGGTATCTGTGAAGAAAATAGGGGTGCAATTACGGTCACCGTAGTGGCGGCCATTTTGACGGCGCCATAAAATTGGACATAACATACCTGCATTCTAACAACAATAGCAGACAAGCATAAATTAATATTATATTTTTAAATTGCTAGTACTTGGCATCTGTTGCCATGGGAACATCATGATTATACAGCAATTAATTGTATACGGTACGGAACATGGGTATATCTAACTTGCCATTATAACTTAATGCTTGAAAACTGGTGATTCTATTTGGAATATTTTCCTGTAATGTTCCTTCAAACACATCCTAGAGAAGTTCTGAAGGCACTCTAAATCAACCCAATGCAACCTTGATCTATATAGTCTAGCTGCTTGACCCATGCAACCTTCACTGTACACTGGCCGGGGTATGAAAAGGTGTTGGGGTATTCTTATAATCTACATTGTGAGTGCTGCCTTGATGAAAACAATACTGCAGGTTTGCTGTATTGTCTTCTTAAACTGCATGGCATACAGGATGGGGGTGGCTGGTGAATCGATGGTACACGTATTGATGGCATGGACTGCACACAGAAAGTATATGCAAAGGCTGAGATAGTCGATCACTGAGATAAGTAGATAAGACATATTATGAACAGTTACCATACTGAGTGTTCAATTTGTTGTAGACTACCGTATATGCTCTAATTTTTCGTTATTCCAATTATTCATCATGGACTCCAAAAGGGATGAAAAGCATTCTAATTGATGACAAAATAGCATGTGTTCTAATCCTACGTTAGAGATCGACCCTAATTATTCGTCACGCAGGCTGGCCACCTTTGTTCTGCCATTTGTTGTGCCATTGATATACTGGAGAAACCGCTGTTCATTCGTTTATATTCATCATTTATATTTCGTTCTAGTAATCGTCGAATCATGGAAGAAGATTTTCATTTGCCACAGTTGCCTGATAGGAACTGATTTAGCAATACCAGTAGAATATATTGCACATGTATCATTTAACATTCAAACGTAATAGGGTCTGAGACATTCAGATTCCAAAATTCCTTGTATACGTGCATGGTATCCTCGAACGGGCACAACAATTCTCAAACTAGAAACAGCCATTTTTCGATGGTTCTAACTCGCCGTCGTCAATTCTAAATGTTTGTTTCCCCATTCCAATTATTTGCCACCTTTCAGAAACCTTGCAATTCCATTCTAAATGACGTTTTTTCCTGACAATTGCTCTGACGAAAAATTAGAGCATATACGGTAAGTATAGTCAGTCTGAGAGTATATATAATAAATTACCTAATACATTCAAACTCTGTCATAAGTACCTGGGTTAGTTGAAGTACTCCTGGATAGTATAAGTACCTGGGTTGGTGAGTACACCTGAATAGTAAGTACCAGGGTTAGTTGAAGTACTCCTGGATATTAAGTACTCCTTGCTTTGTCCCCACCTAATGCAATACCATTGAAATCACCTTGGATAGTAAGTACCTTTGATATTTAGTACCTCTGATTATAGTAAGTACCTCTGATAGTTAAGTACCTAGTATTTTTCCTTCTCTTGAGGTTACTGATTATCCAAATTCTGATCGATATTAAACCATTATAGATAATTATCTATGATTAAACACTGTCAGGGCCTGGAATTCAAAAAGACAGAATCTGATGAAGTTAATAAACTAACCTGCAAACGAACTCCATAATATCTTCCAGGCAATCCCTTCTGCTCTCCAATGTAAGCAATTTCACCAAGGCATGACCGCTTGCCTGGAGCCATGGGGACATGTTGCACGCAGATGATGTCGCCAGGATGAAGTTGTCTTGCTGCTTTAGATAGGAACTGCCCGGAGTCTTTCTCTAAAAGTTTTGTTCGTTGTAACGGCTGACTGACAGGAATAAGAATTTCGTAGTCTTGTTCATCAATTTCTTTGAGGTACATGTCATCATAGGCCCTAAATACCATTTCAGCAGGAATTACCGCATTAGTTATCTCGTTGATATAGCGGCCCGACGGTTCCCTTTTAAGCAAACATCCAGGGTGTAGAATCACATTACTCGGAGACTGAAGTTTCCATGTTTTCATCACAATATAATGCTTACTAGAAGCAAAGCGATCTAAGGCAGCCATGAAAGCAGCTTGTTCTAAACTACGTAACCTAGATCATACACTCACAATACCTAGATCTAATTTTAAAAATTGACCCCTTTACTAGAAATATTCGGTATATCGATCCCTTTGTATTTTCAATAATAGGGGCTATGATGTAACATCCCTTTGTCACATGACGTAATATGGAGTACTACAGTACCGTACTCCATATTACCGTAGGTCAGGAAATTTTCGCGGCTAATAAATTTCGTGTTTTCGTGGTTCGAAAGGATCCGCGAAGTTATTATTCATCCACTAGTCTCGTATTCATCAGCGAACTTTTTAATGAAAAAATGGCTGCCGACGGGATCGTGTACCACTTTTCATTATAGAAATTGTTTGAATGCAAAAAAAGATCACATATAGTGTACATTACTTAGATTATTAGTTTACATTTCCTTGAATTTACTTTTTAAGCTTTAGGAACGTAGTTTCGTATGTATTATTATTATTATGATACTTTATAGCCAAAGGGAAAACTGGAAGTATGTAATAATTTTATATTGATGGGGCACAAGTGGGATCGAGTACATGTGAGTGGCATGGCTAATGGTCTACCATCAACATGTAATGGAGCCAGTACAACATAACAGGTCAAAAAAAGAAGAATGCTTGGTATGTGGCATGCTTTACAAAACGCAAAAGCAACTTTTTGATACTAATATGTAGTACAGTGGAATCGTCACCAATAGTCTTCAAGCTTTTGCAACGTCGATGAATACTGAACTGCTAAGAGGACTACATTCCACCTGCAAGATCTTACTTGTTCACTTGTTTACTTGTTCTTTTTCTGTTACCATTACTGTCCTTCATAACCGCCACACATACGTGGCTGAAGTGTCCTTTTGTTCCTTTGATTATAACGGCCAAGCGGCTATGGACCTCTAAGTTTTCCAACATAGAAACGGTCCACTGCAGAGGATTATCTGGTTATGGCAATTCCCAAAATCTGTCACTTACTTGTTCACTCTTGGCAGATTTAAATATTAACTACACCCCGTATAGGATAAACGAAGAAAGACACAATTTCGTTCATTGGGAGAGGCAAACGCTTAGAAAACAAGAAAAGACCGTTTGTTGCATTATCTGCAGGCAGAGCCCACGAATTTATTTATCCACGAAAATTTATGACCCCCAAAAGTGAGACAAGCCACAAAAGTTTTATACCGTGAAAATTTCCTGACGTACAGTATGTATAGGATCAGAGAACTCCATACTACATGGCTGCATACAGGATTTGGGGCTAGGGGAGACAAAAATGGAGCTTAATTCCTTATTTTTTTTGGGGGGGGGGAAGGGGGCAACACAATATGGGAGTGTATAGGTGTACAGAGACAGGGGGGGGAGTATTATAGGTAGCAATGCTATGTGTGTGTGTGGGGGGGTATTATACAATAGGTAACAATGTTGTGTACGTACAATTCAAGGGGGTTAAGGGATTAGTGGCAGTGGTCTTGAGAAAAATTTTCAAAATAACAGCCAAAAAGCTTGTTTTTCATCCATTTTCCAATTATATTCTACCTTTCACAAACCCTTAGTGTATATGCTGAGATACAAGTTTAGGGAGGCAGCAGATCTGCAAGGAGGCAACAGATCTCCATTCCCCCCCCCCCCCCCCCCCGATGTAGGATTGACACAGGACCGTGCAAAAAGGCATTATCAAAAAAGGATCCTCCAAAAACACTTGGAACAAGAGTAAGTTGCAAAACAGGTACAGGGCTAGGTGGGCAAAGGGCTAGACAGGCATAGGGCTAGACGAGGATAGGACTACACATACATGAGGCTAGACGAGTTTAGCTGAACTGATCGATGCATGAGTGCACACTGTGCCAAGTGTTCTAGGAGAATCCCTTTACTGATAATACATTTTTTGCACGATCCTGCATGTGTCAATCCTAGTTAACAGACTGCACAAGGTGCTCCTGCACAATGCATACAACTAAGGCCATGCAACCTGCAGGCCTGCAGGCATTTATGTTGCAGCATTCAATGCAAGACTATTTATAAAAGTTTACAAATTGTAATCTCTATAGTCTGACACCCACTAGGACTTGAAAAATAAAGTCAGATCAGGAGGTTGTCGGATTAGAGAGGTCATTTGGTATTGAAAAGGTGCATGTGTGTGTAAATACTTGCTTGGGTATGTTTGATCGATCGGTTGTTGGGTTAATTAGAGAGGTATCTTAGCGAGGTTTCACTGTATGCACATGCATGGCCGGTGTGCTTGTAATCATGTGTGCATGTTTGTGTGTACATATACATACACGTGTGTGTGTTTGTGCATGTATGTGTGCATGTGTGTGTGCGTGTGTGTGTGTGTGGTGTGTGCCCATGCATGTGTATACACATATGTGCATGCGTGTGTGTGTGTGTGTGCATGTGTGCGTGTGTGTGTGTGTGTGTGTGTGTGTGTGTGTGTGTGTGTGTGTGTGTGTGTGTGTGCATGCATCAGTGTGTGTGCATGTGTGTGCACGTGTGTGTGTGTGGTGTGTGTATGTGTGTGCGTGTGAATTTAATGGAAAAAATAATTGAATAAAATTAATCAAAAGTCAATAACACATAACAACAGGGGAATGACATTGGTGCCTAAAAATGATCAAATTAAATAATACAATATTATTTCTGTCACCGCCAACCGGCCCAAGATCTAGCGTACTTTTCCCTTGCTTTGGTCAACTGCAGTGAAAGGGCACAGCTCACACTCAACTGAAGGCATACAGCATAGTCAGTCAATACAATGTACCACACTCACGTACATTGGGTTCTTCTTACCCACCCACCACATCTAGCAGCACAGTGCAGACCCAGTTACCTACCCCCTCCCACCATCATCTTACACAAGCTAGAATACCAATGTTACCATCTGCGCTTGGTACAAAAGTGCAGATGGTAACTGGACCCTATAGGCGCCCCATAGATGGGGATGGTTAGTGTTGGGGTCGTTACTCTTATAAAGTAATCTTGTTAAATATTACATATTACTATGAAAACTTGTAATGCATTACAGTTACATATTACTCAATAATAAATGTAACTAGTAATAATATTACAGATTACATTTGCTCCCACAAACTACATCCAAGTTGCATCCCAGTGAGAATTTTAACCCTCCTAAAGCTAAACATCAACATAACATGTAAATAATTGAATGTTAGAATCAAACTAATTAAGGCATTCACAAAAAATGTAATGAATTTTGCAACCAAGACAATAGCTGCTGGTATACTGCAGATGTAGTGCAGCCCAGAGCACTAGTAATGTGACCATCTCACTAGCAATTCTGCATCGTCCTTGATGACAGAAGCTCTGCTTTCACTTATAACCATTATTATAGCCACAAACTTAGTTTTATAATTTGGTAATGCACTACTTTCACCACAGAGCTAATTGTAATATATTACTAGTTGCAAGACAGGTATTTAGTTATATTACTTAATTCCTGCAATAGTAATAATATTACGTAATACATTACTTCGGTATTTAGTTACCCCCAACACTGGGATGGTCGACGACCAGATAGATGGATGTGATCAACGACCTTATAAATGGGTGTGATCGAGTCCACACTGCTCAAACAGCTGTCATGGCAGCACAGACTGGAACAAGGACATGTAAACAGACACAGGGCTAGGGTGGTAAAGGGTGAGGCATAGGGCTAGGGTGGTAAAGGGTGAGGCATAGGGCTAGGGTGGTTAAGGGTGAGGCATAGGGCTAGGGTGGTTAAGGGTGAGGCATAGGGCTAGGGTGGTAAAGGGTGAGGCATAGGGCTAGACAAGCTTAGGGCTATAGATACGCAAATGAGCTTAGATGGGCACTGGGCTAGACGAGAATAGGGCTAAACATACTAGACAAGCATAGGGATATACATCCATACATACATGAGGTAAGAGGGGCATAACGCTATGCATATATGAGGCTAGAGGGGCATAATACTTACTGTACGTACATACGCATACACTGTCGCTGGTGAAGGTCAAGTACACCACACTCACCTCGTCCTCACTGAAGTGCAATGCAGTAGCAATGGCTGAAGTCATCTGCTCACGTCCAGCAGAGTTGGTGCACATGTAGTGAAGAACAATGTTCTTGATGTACTCCATGTTTGCAGTCTCCCTTGTCCTGCAGAACACACATGTAGATACAGTAGGTGGACCACCAGATTCACAGTACTTCAACACATATGTGGACATACAGTACGTATGTAGTGATTACACACACATGCACACACACACACACACACACACACACACACACACACACACACACACACACACACACACACACACACACACACACACACACACACACACACACACATACACACACACACACACACACACAAACACACGTGCACACATGCACACACACAAACACACACACATGCACACACACACACACACACACACACACACACATGTACACACACACACACACACACGTGCACACACACACACACACATAAGCACACACCTGTCTCTTCCAAGTTTTCTGATTTCCTGCTTTAGAAAAGTAGATTGATCCAACAGCATTGCCTCCCTGTACACAGATGTGCAAAATCATACATATGAAGTGTGTACGTATGCGTAAGTATGGATGGGAATACATACATGTATACAAGAGATATGCATGTGTGTGTGCATGACTGCGTGGGGGGATATGTGTGTGTCTGCGTATCAGTGTGCACACACAGAGGTGAGTCATTTTCATTATTCTTCACCTTTCCCTCAAGTCTCTCACTATCTGCTCGAGAGTAAGTTTAGCTTTCTTGGCATTGGAGAGCTCGATGTCTCTCCTGGCTTGCTCCTCCAAGTGGTGAAGGGAGAGGTTGTCTACTGAAGGAGACTAATACACAAGAGGGCAAGTTTGATAGTACACACACATACCCACATACACACATACACACACGCACACACACACATACACACATGCATGAATGCATACACATAAGTATATGCACACACGCACACACACATAAACACACACACACACACACACACACACACACACACACACACACACATACACACACACACACACACACACACAAACAAACACACATACTGTACACACACACACACACACACACACACACACACACACACACACACACACACACACACACATACACACAAACACACACACACACACTTGTTCAAAGAGCTCTCCAACTGGCGAATTGAGAGCCTGCAAACAAGAAAGTGACAATAATTCTCAAATACGTATACATACATACTGTACATGTAATCAACACAACAAAAAGCTCTGGGTGCCTGTAGGAATAGCCTATGGCTAAAGGCTCCCCAGTCTGAATAATGATACCCTGATACCTGGTACCCTGATACCTGGTACCTGATACCCTGGTACCCTGATACCCTGATACCTGGTACCTGATACCCTGGTACCTGATACCCTGGCACCCTGATACCCTGGTACCTGATACCCTTATACCCTGGTACCCTGATACCCTGGTACCGTCTACAGGGTACAGTATACAGAGTACATTCACATGTGCAATTTGCAATATGCAGTCATTGCAAACCTGATATCTAGAAAGCCACAATACAGTACAACACTACATAAGATCAACTGCTGAAAATCACACAGGGAACATTATATACAACTACATGTACATATGTATGTACAGCATACATACGTACGTATGTACATATGTGCATACGTACATACAAAGAGACACACAGTGGGACCTCTTTTCACAAACTCCCCTAATAGTGAAAACCTCTCTATAACAGACGGCTTTTGTGGGCCCAGATAGATCGTTATACATGTAAAATAACCTCTGAATAGTGGAAACCTCTGTACAACAAACTGTTTTTCAGGTCCCAAAGTGTCCGTTATAGAGAGACGGCATAGGCACCAATTCTCAGGGGATTATTTGGATTTTTTGTAAATTTCACTATTTAGCTTGCATCACCAAAAATTTAATCAAGAGTACTTGATTAGATATGTACAATGTCCATTAATCTAGTATTGATTAGAGACTGACCTATTCGTGAAAATAAAACCACCAACTACAATCAAGTTACTGATTCATGAATAATAATAGCAACAATTTCTTATTTTGACTGGGTTAGCCACTAGCCATAGGCTACTGTTAAGGCCCACAGTATCATAATTACAAACATACATACACTACATCAACACACAATCGAATTAAATCAAATTGAAATCAGTTCTGGTGGCTGCAGTAGGTGATCTTTTCCTCTATTCTCTCAGTTGGTGGCAGCGGGGTGCAGAGAAAGATCCACAAATTGCATGGCACACCATCCAGGGCTCATACCCCATCTCCACCGCTTAACTTCATGCGAGCTCGCCTACTGAGCTACCCCCCCCATGAAATATGTACATATACACATATGAATGTACATATGTACGTATGTACGTACATCCTGCAAAATTTGTGTCTATACATACTGCTTACGGTACATGCATATATACATGCATGCCGTTTATACTGAACATACACAGAATACCTGTGTATTATGCGTACCTCATCAACATCTGGAGTATGAGCCTCACTGCGAAGTCTTGATGATGAGTTTTTCGACATCAGCCGAACGGGGAGATGTGGCCGCTGGGTACGACTGCTCACTTCTGACATCTCCAACTTCAGTCGCTCTATTTCATTATCTTTCTCCTTCATCAGTGCTAGTGTACGCTCTCTGGTTGCCTGGGCCATTCGCTGCACCTCTTGGATAGCTTGCTAAGCGGGACAAGGGGAGAAAGAGGAGAGGAAAACAGGAGATTTAACCACGACCCACACACACAGAGAGCAGGGTCTGAGCAGGGGTAACACATCTCATGTATGTTTACTGCAATACTCCTCAAACAACCAATGCTGCAGTAAAATACTACAGAATAGCTACATCAAACACTGAAGCAAAAAGCACTGTACATACTGTATGTCAGTGCTGCTGGATGCACAGTGGGAACTCAAATGGTGGACAAAGTGAAATCTCCACAATCTCCCTACAAAGGACACAGCTGGAGGTCCCAAGACACTTTCTCCCTATAACTCCAATACATTTTGGAACTCCCAAAGAGGACAAACTCCTTACAAAGGACAAAAAGACTATCACAAAGTGACCTTAATTCAGAGATTCCCCTGTATACTGAATAAGAGCACAACGACACAACAAACCAGCATAAAAACCATTTAAATGGAAATAAGATGTAGGGATAGATGCAAATTTCACAAAAAGCATTGAAAAAGGGGAGGCTGTTTTGTGCACAGGGCTAGACGGGCATAGTGATTGACAAACATAGGGCTAGACGACCGTGTTTTTTTCTATGAAGAATGGCAACCTGTTCTACAAGAGACATGGTTTAAGGCCATAAAACATTCTTCTCCAAATCTCCAGTGCATTCTGAAGTTCCACAAGGCGACAATACCGCTACAAAGTGGAAAATAAGCTCAACTTGTATTGTCCCTAAGTGTCCCTCTGAATCTACTGCTGTGCACACGTACGTACACACCTTATGGGATGCTTCAGCTTCACTCATTTCAAGTTGTTGCTGCTTGTGTTTTGCTCTCATCTCCTCCCTCAGCTCTCGATTCTGAAACCATACAAACATACATACATACGTACATAGCAACATCCTATAGAAACACACACACTTCCAACTGATCTGTTAGTCACATCATATCTAACCTGCTTGAGTATCTTCTCCAACTCTTCTTCGTAATGCTGTTTCATTGACACAATTTCCTTCTCCAATACGTCATTTTTCTCCTTTAGATCTTGAAATTCTTTGCTAGACTGTACATCAGACTCCTGGATCGACATACATACGTACGTACATACCCACATACACAGAATACTACTCCATACTCGGTGACAATATCTTACTAAAGTGTGAAACTTTGTACAACTGAAAAAAATGCAAAAGGGGCCCCGAGTACCAGTGTAATAACATCACAGACATGTTCAACACTAGTCCAAGACTTCATAATATATCATTACACAAGTTACGTAACATACATACAGTGAATTCTAGTTAGTCTGTCACCACTTTGTCTGTCACCACTTTATCCGCCACAACATTATCCGCCAAACCCTTTTATCCACCATGAACTTTGTGCATGAACTGATTGAAAAGGCTGCATACTGATTTGGATAATCTACCAAACTCCTTAATCCATGCACCCAAATATCTCAAAACAAATTGTGGCAGATTAATAAGAATTTAATGTACGTACATTAGGTTACATACTGGGCAACATTAGTGGAACACTGTACATATAAACTGACTACTCACTTTTCCTTTTGACCTGAGAACATTTTGAGCTCTCATTTTGTAGCGCTCAAACTCCTCTTTCAGCTGTGTTATTTCATCTTGATAGTCCTGTGCACACATTACAACGGACTGAATTCACAATGATTTTCTGCCAGTGTACAAACCACGTATCCCGACCTTTTTAGAGGGCTGACTAGATAAGAATGCTGAATATTCCGTCAAGGATGATGACTCTTCAAGACTAAACGAAACAGGTTCCCTGTCGCTCAGTTTCTGACCCGCAACACGTAACAAGGCCTGTAAAAACGCAAAGCGGCTGCAACAGTGAAGAAGATTATGAGGAAAAAAAAGACAAAAGAAGCGCCCGATAAGGGACTCGAACCCTTGACCCTCAGATTAAAAGTCTGATGCTCTACCAACTGAGCTAACCGGGCTGCTCGAGTACAATAGACTGAAAAGATATTTATAAAGTAATAACTACACACTCGCCTTCAGCTTAGAAACCTGTTCGCGAAGTGCAGTCATCTCCTCTTCAACCTGTCGATTCTCTTGTCTAACAATTTGAACAAAAGTCAAAGTGAAGAATATTCTACAAATACCACGAGTGTACAAAGACCTTTCAATGTGTGCTCTTGTTAGTGTGGTATTTTCAAGGTCCAGTTGGGCCACCCTTTCCTTGAATTTTCTGAGGAAAAAAGGATAAGGTGTATTGGTGCACTTGTGAACGAGAAAGTATAAAAAAACACTAAACAGTATTTGTCAATTTCACTGCACATACACAGTCTAGTGTAGCAAGGACTCATATTTTGCCAATTTTTGGGCGTGACAAAGTCACCTTCCCACCTGAGCCCTTCCCACCTGAGCCCTTCCCACCTGAGCCCTTCCCAAACAGACCCAAAGAGTGGCAAATGGAGATATGAGCCATGCAATACTAACACACCTGTACACCTGAAGGATGCTTATCAGGCACTTGGCAGTAACCATAGATACACACCCTATCTCTATGGTTGCACCTTCATTGGCCAGAAATGACGTTTCAGCAAACGGCATTACAACAAACCCTGCAGCACTGATGCGTGGGTAGATTCCAATCCTGGTTACACATGTGTAGAGTACATACATAGCTATGCAGTAACACACACATATGTATGTATTCAACATCAACTGTTGTGTGTTTTTCGGTCCAAAATGCAACAAAGGGAAATACAGTGTAGGGCTGTGACAAGATTTCATACTTCTGGATAGTGCAGCTAGGATACAGACCATGCTCTCCCTAACTACATATCTGCACACACATAAGTACATATATACACATGTGCTGCCGGTAGGTTGTCTTGACAAACATACATACATATCAGGGGCGTAGGAAGCAATTTTGAAGTGGCAAGGCCATCAAAACTTTGCTTCACTTCTGTGTTCTTCCCAAAGGACCTCTTTGGGAAGGAAATGCTTCGAAGTCGATCGGGTACGGGCATAGTAACTTTAAATCACATCTTGTTCACTCCAACGGCACGATACGCATCCGCGCTGGTGACAACGATCCACGTGGAGAGGTGATTGAAATGATTAGGCAATAGACTAATCATTTCTACTAATTTAGCTATGAATAACTTTACCAGTCATAGCTATGAATAACTTTATCATTAATAGCCCTCAAAATATTCAGGCTACTGAAAAAAGTGCAGCGTCCAAAACCGCTGTGGCCGCTGCAGCTCCTACGCCACTGCATATGTACGTATGTGTGGACATGCAGCGGTAGAAATAGCATTTGACATTTGCTAGGACAAATGGCTGACCCAATATTATAGTGGTAGGACATTTTGTAGATTGGCCAGCCATTTCTGACCATCAGAGATTATGTATTAGTTATATCCTGTCCAGGTGTGCTACAGCAGAAATACAGTGCTGACTGACCAAGGGCGAAGCCCGAGGTCATCAGCACTGTATTTTCTGCTGTAGCACACCTGGACAGGATATAACTAATTTGTATCCTGGCAACAATCACTATTTACTGTTGGTGTGTACAGCCTCATCTAGAGTTGATCAGTTCCAGCCACTTACACTATTAATTGACATCAATTGACATCAATTAGGAAGTGTGAGTATATCAGTGACCTGTGCTACATCACAAATGTCAGCACACTTTTTCCTTTGATCCACCCATAATTCGCCCCCACACCAGGATACAAGTGTGCATGTACTATATGTACGTATGTACATGTGTGCATACATAATACAAAGGAATCTTTAGCACTGAACCTTGAGATCGGCAACACAACTCAACTGGCACTCAACTGTAATAGCTGATATCAGAGACTCAGCACTCAGTTTAGTTTGGTCAGCCATATTCGTGTTTTGTTCGGAAAATAGCAGATGGCAGGCAGCTATTTCTAGCTCTGGACATGCATGCTAGTACATACATACGTATGTATGGACATGCATGCTAGTACATACATACATACGTACGTATGTATGGACATGCATACTAGTACATACGTACATGTGTGTATGTATGGACATGCATGCTAGTACATACGTACATGTGTGTATGTATGGACATGCATGTCCATACATACGTACGTATGTATGGACATGCATGCTAGTACATACATATGTATGTATGAACAGTGAACCTTGCTAAGCTGAACCCCAACGTGATCTAAACCCTCTCCAAGGTGCACGTGTTTCAAATCCCGCTCAATGTACATATTATGTTCGACCTGTATGCACATGCATGCATATCCTCACTACTCCAGACACCCTCTACACTACCCATTCTCACGGTCCCTAGGATGCTCTGCAAGGGATTGTTCTGTGTGTATAGATTACAGACACATACACCCAACAATGCATGTACAGAACACATACACACAACAAGGTGGAGAGTTGAGAGAGAGAGGAAGTACTCACAAAATAGTCATCTGATCCTCGTCTTTTTGCCTGTCGTAGTTTCCCACAATCTCAGACAATTCAGACAATCGGTTCTCCAGGGAAGACACCCTACGCTCCTCACTCTACAGGGGGAAGGGCACACACATGAACACACTAACACATGTACACATACATACATACGTACATACACGTACATAAGGCAAACACAAACACACGTGCGCTCACACATACACACATGTCATAACATATGCACACTGCCCTCCAAAAGTAAGAAAGAGTGTATACAAACCATTTTAAAATGGTAAAAGGATGTAGGATTGACACAGGACCGTGCGAAAAGGCCTTATCAAAAAAGAATCCTCCAGAAACACTTGGAACAAAGGTGAATTTCAAAACAGGTACAGGGCTAGATGGGCAAAGGGTAAGACAGGTATAGAGCTAGATGGGCATAGGGCTACACATACATGAGGCTAGACGGGTTAGGGCTGGACAGAGTTTAATTGGACTGAGTGTACACTGTGCAAATTCCTACATCCCTCATGTGCAGCACATTATACGTATATGCTGTGGGATGTAGGAATTTGCACAGTGTGCACTCAGTCCAATTAAACGTATACTGTAAAAAATATTGTGAGCTAACCTGTGCTTGAATGTACAGCCTTTCTTCGGCATCATTTGCTCTTCTTTGCTCCACAAGTAGAGCCTCATTGTGATGGATCTATGAACACATGTATGGATATACACATGTATAACAGGTACACAAGTACTGTAGAAGTGTGTGTGTGTGTGTGTGTGTGTGTGTGTGTGTGTGTGTGTGTGTGTGTGTGTGTGTGTGCGCGTGTGTGTAAGTGCGTGCGTGTGTGTGTGTGTGTGTGTGTGTGTGTGTGTGTGTGTGTGTGTGTGTGTGTGTGTGCGTGCACATAACCTCATCAAAATACATCATAAGGAAACCTCTTCATACACATAACCACACCTATTCAAGCATGTACTAATGTATGGACACATAATGCATGCATATACATACATACGTACATACAGAAGTATGCATCTATGTATGCAAATAAGCAAGTGCGTGCGTACGTACATATAGATGTATTGATGAATGGTACGCATACTTATGTTCATATTATCAAACATACAGAGTCTCAGGTGTACAGTGACACAGGTGTACAGTGACACACACAGACAGTGACACAGGTGTACAATAGCACACATGTACAGTGATACAGATGTACAGTGACACAGGTTTACAGTGACACACACAGACAGTGACACAGGTGTACAGTGACACAGGTGTACAGTGACACAGATGTAAAGTCACCGTACAGAGGCACATGTAGGAACACACACACCAGCATAGGGGCCAGAAGATTCTAGATATAGAGCATACAACAACAGCATGTAGACACATGCATGATATTTTGCCCAATCCCTCAAACTCTGGTTCCTACACATACAGTATTGAGTGACACAGGTGTAGAGTGATTCTAACCTTCATTTGCTTCATTTCTTCCTGCAAGTGGACCACAGCCGGGTGTGGTTTGGAAGCATTAGTTTGCAGTGTATCCAGAGAGGATCTTGCCTCCTGTGAGAGAGGGGTTGGGGGAGGAGGAGGGGAGTGTGAGTGAAGGAATTGTATGTGAGCTGTCTACTCAATTCTAACAATAGCAGTGGTGTCCATATTAGACCTATTGAACTATATTTTACGTACTTACGTACATACGAATGTACACATAATGTACATTTGCATGCATGTACGTACGTACGTACGTACAATGAAACCTGTCTTTTAAAGACCATCTGTACAGAGGACCACCTGTCTACAGTGGCCACAATAGGCCAGTCTGTGAACTACTAAATTGTATTTCACCTCTATACAAGGACCACCTGTCTACAGTGACTGCGATAGGCCAGTCTGTGAGCTATTAAATTGTACTTCACCTCTATACAAGGACCCCCTGTCTGCAGAGACTGCAGATACTCAACCCCTTGACTACCACTGAACGTAATTGAGTAGACATACCTGTAAATCTCTTGTCAGTGTCTCCACCTGCTCCTCATAACCTCTAGACCTGGAGAGATGGGGAAAGACACAGTGCTTATGAGCAAACCATTAGCAGCCTGTGACCTGTTAAAAAGAAAGACAAACTTGGATCCTAATCCAAGGTATCATATATAAATGAACGGCAGGAAGAACTGCACAATACAATACAATACAATACAATACAATTTCATACAATACAATACAATACAATACAATACAATACAATACAATACACAGGCAAAATAACATCAGATTACAAAGTTTGTTGGATTATCAAGGGATTCTTGTCATATGTACGTACGTACTCAAGTGTGAGGACAGCATCTGACAAGATGGTCAGTGCAGAGAGAATGTTGGATTACATTACTAAGGTGTCGGAATACAGAGGTTCCATAAAACAAAACTGTACCGCATATGTACATAAATACTTACATACATACCATGTATTTACACATGTAAATACGTACATACATACATACATACACACATTTGCTCTTCTATCCATTGCTGTTTGGAGTCTAACTCTCTCTTCCTGTCCTTCAGCTGTGAGTAAAGGAATATTCACAACTGTAAATACGAACGTACGTTTGTATGTGTTGTGGCTCACACATACAAACATATGCATATACGTACACAGGGAAATACCCTTTCATAGGACATGTACGTACAAGATCAGACGGACGATGCTAGAGGGATCATGCTATAGATTCCACTACACTCTGAGTGCAACAAAGGTTAGCAAATCGTTAAATACGTAAATTGCACATACGGACATAGCTGGGTGGAGCCTCTGTAACCAGGCTCTTAATAATCTTAGATTGTTTCTGATCACGTACAGTGAGTCCTGTACAGTGAGTCCTGTACAGTGAGTCCTGTACAGGGAGTCCTGTACAGTGAGTCCTGTACAGTGAGTCCTATACAGTCAGACCTCACTTATCCACACACACATCCGTTCTGGATTAAATTGCAGATACAGTGAGTGAACTAGATAAATGAGGGAGCAGTAGTATAGTGTACAGTAGGATTATTGCAGATTAGTTCCAATAGAAACTACTTCGGAAGGTGAGGGAACTGGATATCTGAGGAGCGGATAAGTGAGGTCTCACTGTAACGACATGACACTAACCATTTAGGAATCAACTCAACCAGAATTCATCCAGACAAGTACATTACAACACATTATGTTAGGGTAAATGTACATACATTAAAATAAATAGAATTCTGTCACTGGGACTGGGTTCGCGGTGAACACTGAAACACACTGTAGGTGGGTACAGTGAGTGTAGGGTCTCTAAAGACCTAAACCAAAACACTCCTCTCCCTTGTGTACCGTACAACAGTGTCAACTCATCTAGCAATCATCTAGTATATTTGTTACATGCATGTCATTAGTGATAACCAAGTACATTTTCAAAATTCATCTTTCTGTAATGTGACTTGATACTGCTATAATAGTTGTGTGGCTGAGAAAAAAACAATGTCAACTCACCTCTTTCTCCAGTTCTGCTCTGGACTCTCTCTCCACTGCCAACATCTTCTGTAGCTCACGCACAACCTCTCCATGACTCTCTTCATTGAGTTGTCGGTCCATCTGCTCGTATTTGTATGACTTCATCACCTCGTTGAGTTGCTCCTTCAATGCAGCCATCTCGTCATCCTTCTCCAAGGAGGATCTTTTCATCACTTTAAAAGCAGCTTCGTGTTCACTCTGGAGCACAGAGGGTGGTGGAAAATACACCAACGTATGCACACGCACGCACGCATGCACGCACGCACGCACGCACGCACACACACACACACACACACACACACACACACACACACACACACACACACACTCGTACGTACAATGACCAATATACATGTAACTAAAGTGTGTGGCATATATGAGAAAGATAATAGGCAGTGTCCGCTATGTACACGTGATTATATGACAGACATATCCAACACAAAATGCAGGTAACAACATAACACGTACATACGTACACATGTACGTAGATATAACAGTGACGGCTAAGTGCAACAATAAGGAATTCCATACATGTACAGTTGACCTTCACCATAATGAACCCTGGATACAATGAACTCCCTGATATAACAAACATAAACCTTAGACTGTACACCTATTTACTCTATGTAAATGAACCCTGATATAGGGAAACCTCTCTGATCCAACACCTCTGTGTTCCAATATTCTCTCTAATCCGACCATTTAATGAGGTGCAGTCACCATATTAAAGTATGGTAAGAGGTACTCTGTAATCCAACAACCTCCAAATCCGACATTATTCTCAGGTCCCAATGAGTGTCAGATTAGAGAGGTTTCACTGTATAGTGCAACTTATTCAGTGGTCCTGAGGGGGTTAGTTATAGTGAGGTCTGACTGTCAGTGTTAGAAATATTGGTCAGCATTCAGACATTGTCCGACCATTTTGCCA
>CAUJGJ010000264.1:1571200-1573700 GCA_963170055.1 Halisarca cf. caerulea | reverse complement strand
AATAAAATAAGTCTTAGAATAGAGATATATACGCAAGTACAGAGGGCCCCTGTTAATCACATACCCTTTGGACCACGCAAAATTATTCCATTATCCAGAATATTTCTTTATCCTGGACATACGTACGTACATTCCTGCTGTGCCAATAGTGGGGAGACGTGTCTTTATGTATATTAAATGTATGAATGTATGTGTGAGCAATATAAACATTTGCAGTGGATTGAATAACACCATTTAAATGGGAATTTTAAAAGGTAACAAGAAATGTTATTGATTTGTCATTGCAGGATAGCTATAACTGAAGTGGATTAATTTTCATTTACAGTGCTATTCTTATAACCAGTACGGTTTATTCTTTGAATATAAATGATTTGGAATTTTTATTCCTTTATCCAGGATATTCCTTTAAGTGGTATTCCTTTAAGCAGTTCTTTTACTATAGTGCATATATACAAATGATTCTGTACTTGGAGACTATATTCCACCAGAATATTGCGATAAAGTGGGGACCACTGTACACATACGTAGTAGTGGAATTATTGTAGCCAAAGTATACCCCATTTTACCTGGTCACGTCCATCATTTGTTGCATCACTTTCTGCTTCGCTTCTCGTAGTGTCACTTTCATTCTCTCCCTCACTCTTCTGAGATTTAGGTGTGCTTATTTGTCTAGACAGTGGCTTAGACCGGCTTAGAGCCTTGAGACTAGCCTCGAGGACCTCTTTCTCCTTTGATTGACTCTTATAGGCCTTGACCACATCTGTAATAACGAGAAACACGACATCATAAACTGGAGATACCAAAGTCATTAGGCCTAGACCCTACAATCTGAATCAGTGTAAGAGGATTGTCGTTGTCACTGTCATTATTACATACACATGTAGATAGGTAACCCTTCAATCAAAGGGTTGACATAAATGGAAGACCACACAAGAAGGGGGAAGAATTGGATATACGTACACGACATTGTGTGGCAAAAATTACAGATGTATACAACAGAAAATACATGAAATCACAAATTAACGACATACTATGTGTGCGTTGATTTTGTGATTTAATGTATGTACGTATGTACTAGTATGAATGAGTATGATACACTCATTCACACTAGTACATACGTACATACGCATATTATTAACATAACAATATGCTGCATACAATTCATGTTCTGCACTGATCACAAACAAACAATAATTATGCATGAAAAGATTGAAATACACGCACACAAATCAACAATCCATAGTCATACGAAACTATACGTAGCTAATCACGATAGTACAACCGGCTAATGTCAATGTCAATGATTTTCAAAAAAAAAGTGGTCATAAAGAGCTGTTAGACGAAAGGATTCGAAATTTTACCTCTAAATCTTAGTTCGTATCTTGCTACCTGCTCAGATTGGCCTTCAACATACTTAAGAAGCTCTTCTTTACTCAGAGAATGGAGTGGAGGGTTACTGGACGCCATTTTGTGGCTGCGTCACAGAAGTCTGCGTTTGCGTTCTCGTGCGAACGAAATCATCCGGAAAAATGGAGGCCTTCAGAAGCAGGAGAAGCAGGCAGATCATGATCGATCAAAATATGGATATTAATGCTGTTAATGCAGCTCCACTTCCACATCCCGTGAAGACTGTAAAGCAGATACCTCAATACTACAAGAATTGGGTGGTTAGCGATCCGGAGCAGACGTCTCGTTTAGAAACCATCGTGAGAATATTGGGATATGCCGTGCCCGGTGAGTCGCTTGCACTCACTGGCCGTAAGATTTCATTGCTATGGCTGCCTTGAACCATACATAATGCTTAAACTGAATACGTTGAGTGTTGTTTGCCGTCCAAAGTTTTTACTATCCTAGCTTTGAAGTAGTAGCCCTAGGCCTATTCTCCTCGATTTATTAGTGGTCATTATTCTGTGTGGGGTGGCGGTGTCTGTAGCATAGTTGGTGGAGTATGTGATTCTGAGGGCTATGGGATAGATAGAGCTCTATGGGTATCTCCTGCAAAAGTGGCTCTTTGGCGTTTTTTCCCCCCACCTCCTTAGGGTTCTACGTATGTAGGATCAACCTTTTGGAGGGGATGCTTCGATCAGTTTTACAGTGCATGTCTCCCATGTGAGACATGATCGTAGTTTTATATGTATGTGGTACCCTAGATGTCTATAAAACACATGCAGTGCAGTATTTTAAGGTGGTGCAGATATACGTATACGTACGTGTGTGGTATTGTAGGGGTGTATAATTAGGGGGGTCTGGGGTATGGTCTCCCGGGGAAAATTTGAGTTTTTAGCTTATACGTATAACAGAGGCCATTTTGTCCATTTAAGGTTGATTTTGACACTCAAGTAGGGCCTTCTCTATAGTAATTTACGTACACTACAGTTGGACTTTTTGGAGGTGGGAGTTTCCTCCCTCCTAACTGGATAGAACCCTGCCCCCTACCACCACAAGTGGGAAGTAAAGAGGAGAATCAACTCTAAACAGTAATCTGATTGCACATACGTAA
>CAUJGJ010000264.1:1553700-1561200 GCA_963170055.1 Halisarca cf. caerulea | reverse complement strand
TAACAAAGCTTAGTTCATGTCATTGTTGTACTGTATCGTACAGTATATGGTAATGGAGCGTTGGTTTGGCTTACTCTCCATACTACGTAAAGGTTACGTAGTCGATCAATCAATCATTATCTGAGTGCACCACACCAATTGGTGCTAGGACTCCAACTAGGTCCTGTGTAGCACTGACCATAAGAACAATAAACACCCTTAAGGTAAACATTATATAGAAATTGAGTATACATGGATCGTTCAATGCATGTATAACAAGTTATGCACCAAAACGAGCACTCCACATTGCTACAATACAGTAGAGAGGGTCTATGGTTTACGGAGCAAAACGTTCTGTGATATAGATGAGAACAAAACGTAGCAATGTTATTGTCGAACAACTGTCGCATTTAAAAAGTGCTCGCTGCTTCTCCCAGTTCCTAGTCTGGCGACTAGCTTATAGATCGTATCTATGTTCCTAGGAGCATAGATACTCTAACCTACGCAACGTAGGTTAGAGTATCTATGCTAGGAGTTGGCAGAGAATTTAAACCTCTTCGCGAGGATCCGTATTTTTGTCAGGATTCGTCCGTAGATCAAAATTGGACAAAATAAAAATTGACTTAGAAGCTAACTCAGAAAGTTGTGTGCACATAAACCTTGGGAAGAAAGACTGTAGTGGTGAAAGAACAGCAAGGAGGTCGCTGTTGTAGGAGAAAAAAAAATTTGGAACGCTTCACGAATTTGCGTGTCATCCTTGCGCAGGGGCCATGCTAATCTTCTCTGTATCGTTCCAATTTTAGTATATGTGCCACCGAAGTGAGCACGACGGCAAAATAACTTTTAGCGTATTTAAACTAACCGTGCCAACTCACCACACTGCAAAAGTAGAGAAAGTGGGTTTTGATACACGGCAAACAATGACATATTCTGTAGCATTCTTAGTAGCCAATGTTCTAGAATTCATTTTAACCAAATTGTATACTCACTGTTATTCCTAACATAGAAACAAGTTCACAAAAGTATATCACTTACAATGAAACTTCAAACCAAAGCTTATGACTTAGTATAGAGTGGATGTTTATCACAGCTCTTTTACCTGAAAGCTCATTTCCTTTAATAAACCTGTTCTCCTAGAGTTTTATCACTTGCAAAGGCATCACTTACAACTTGCATCTATTGGCAATGAATATAAGGCAGTATGCTATACTGACTTGACGTATACTTTACATGGTCTATTTGTGCAAAGTATGAATTCTTCTGGATAAATTATGAAGTCTTTATTGTGATGCAACAGATTACATGTGACAATGTATATGCCATGATGCAAGCACAAATGTGTGCTTGCATCATGGCAATAATTGTCACATGGAATCTGTTTGGATAGGTGGGGATAGACCATGCCCTGCTAGGCATGGGCTATTCCCATTATTCAGACAGATTCCCCCATTATATCTTCCCGTCCTGCTCTGTTAGACTATGCAACGTCAGGGTCACCAATGTAGAAGTGTCAAGCGTGACAGCGAGATGGTCACCGTGTTGATCACCCTTATCCGTTGAATGGATGAATAACTGCATGACTAATAGTTGTGTACATGCGTGTTTACGTGCAAAAGAGTAAATACAGGAAATAATAATTAGAAGTACATAATACGGACATAGAGTATACATATCATGCAACAATGTACAACAAGAACATTACAAGTCCACCACAGCTGTTCACTATCGTGGTTGACCTTATTGCTCAACATGTTCCTGGCAGGGTTGAAAAAGAAACAGCGCAAGCATGCACACATCAGACATCATGATTGCTCCCCTAGTAGGGCGGAGGAAGCAAATAACTTATTGTGCACACATACATAAACCTTGGGAAGAAAAGACTGTAGTGGGGAAAGAGCAGCAAGGCGGTCGCTGTTACATGAGAAAAAAAAATTTGGAACGCTTCACGAATTTGCGTGTCATCCTTGCGCAGGGGCCATGCTAATCTTCTCTGTATCGTTCCAATTTTAGTATATGTGCCACCGAAGTGAGCACATTAACAGGACAGCTTTTCACATATTTAAACTAAACATACTATTGCGTCCAAGGAATTGTGTTGCAGGAAAAAGTCTGTATTATTCTTGGCGATCGTATATGATGACCAATGCCCCACAACTCACTCAATTCGGCCAAAACTGCACATTCAAACTACAGTAGAACCTCGTTAGTAAGAACACTGTTAATGAGTAATACCTGCTCAGGAAGTACAAGGACATGATACCCCGGCTTATAACCCATAATACTAATCTATATGGTTAGCAAGTACTACTGATAGTGAGTAGCAATATGGAGGGTCCCCAGGTGTACTCACTAAAGAGGTTTGACTGTATATGTATATCACAGTTGGAGAACATACTATGAAACATTGATCAAGCGCATGCAACCTTGATTAACACAACTCATTTCTCTGCTAAGCCAATTTTCAAGCATCAGTAAGATACCTATATACTTAAAATTATCATCCCTCGTTAAAACAACAATTTGAATCTTTCGCATCAACATGTTTAAATAGCGAGTCAGTGCGCTGTGCAAGGTGTACGTTTTTACTCAATATTGTCATTCTAATTCTGGATCAACAGGTGACAATGCATGCTGCATATAAGGTGACCCAAGTACACAGGGCATTGGGCTAGTCTTGCATAGCCAGACGCATTCCTCCATTTTATCTTCCCAACCAATACTGCTACATCACAAAGGGTGGTCAGTTACATATGCTAGACCAGGCATGGGCTACTCCTTATCATGGGTAATGTAGAGCCAAAAAAGTATGCGGCAAGACTTGGTGTTATTGACAACACATGAGAATCACAAACTGAATTAACAAAAATTACAATAATTATAAAAGTTATTGCAAATCTAATGCGTAACACCTGTGATCAAAACTTACACACGTGCACAATCATTTACAGAAGAGGGCCAACATTCACCAGAGAAGAAAACATGAATAAAGTTGTTTACATGAACCTGTGGCGAATCACGGAATCAAGACTTCTTGCTATTGTTGGAAACAGTAATACCAATTGCAATGCCTACAGCAGCGAGTATTACAACAATGACAGCAATGATGACGCTAGCTATGCAGATACGTATTCTCCAGTATTCACACCACGTCTTCCTCCTCAACTGAAGAGAGCGACGGTTAAACTCTGCAGATCCGCTCAAAAGAAGACTGGCCGATTCTGACAGCTCGTCAAGCTTGCTTTCTCGCTCTTGAAGGTTTCGTAGATTCTCACTCAGGGTCTGTCGAACTGTGTCTGCCTTTCCACTCATTTGACGAATTCGCGAGTCGCCATACATGCTCTCCTCCATCAAAGTTTTTAGCGAGAACGCAAACTCCGTCCTTAGTGAGTAAGGACCGGCAGATTTGGCCTTTTGTTTCAGTCCCATCGACTCAAACGCCGACTTCACTTTTCCAAGAAACATGAACACGCTACTGATATTCCGGTCCCCTTCAACGAAAGGAGTTAGACATAGAAAACAAAAATCCTGGTCTCGGAGTACATGTGCCATTTGACTTCCCCTAGTAATTGTAGTCGTCACATCTCGTGCTTTCTTAAGTGCTTCTTGACTTAGAGAATGTACATTTCCTTGATTTCTTATGATATAGTCACATAAAACAACTTCTCCTCGAGAAACTAGGGCGTATTGTATGGGAACGTTAACTTCACTTTCGGCCATGCAAAGAACAAAGTGTTGTAGCTTGAGAAGAGTCAATGAAAGTTGTTAATGTATGAAAGAATTCGACACTGAAAAAATACAACAAAAATGGCCGGCAAATTATCGACGTGCTACTACGCATGCGCAGTAACGAATACCCCACGTGTATTCAGTGAAACAGGACAAAAATGGGTCGTATGCACGCACCAGGGTAAGATAATGTATTGGTGTATCGTGATGTTGGAGTCGTTTACGCAGTTGCCAGTATTTGTATTTTATCTGCCTTTTTGTTTCACATTCGTAGAAAGGGGATATCATCTTCGGCGTTGCCGTATAGAAGAAGCGTACCAACGGTTAGTTTTTTTTTGTTTTGTTTTTCCTAGATATGGCTTGTTTGTCCAGTTTGGAGAGTTTATTTGACAGATCTAGAGTTCGTTCGATTGTAGGTCCTTCAAAAGTTAAGTCCTCACAAATTGTTCAAGGGATTTACTTCAATGATGTAGGAATGCTGTAGGTACCTTTGAATGTGATCATCTTCTCATTTCCATGTTTTATGGGACGGGACATTATAGTGGGTTTTATCCATTGTTGCATGCTGCTACTGTGGCCCACACTTGTGCACTTGTCTTTAACCTGAATCCTTTACTGTCCCTACCTACTCTCTTCGCAAACTGTCTTCTTTTACGTTCTGCAGTGTAGCAGTAGTAGGTATTAGTGGTGTAAAGACCACACAGTGGTTTAACTCTAGGCAGCTTGTCCTAATGCAGGGCATTAGTGTTAAGGTACGGTACTTACCATAGTAATTTTAACAATTAGTTATCAAACGAATGCGGAATGGGGGTTGGTTTATGTACATGAGGTACACACAGGGACAGAATGAGGAGTACTTCCTATCCAGGAGTATGTACGTACTAAACCAGGTGCTACTTTGCCAAGTTCCTCTGTACATACACACTGTGCTTAAATTGTCACAATTGCATTGGCAAATTCCGCTGAGTATTTTGTTGACAAGCAATTTTCTGTGTAAGAAGATTGTATTCAAGTTGAGTTATATGATCGTGTGTGGAACCGTGTAGTAGCTGCTGCGGTGAATTTTGAATCTCAACACAGTCAGACCTCCAAAAAGCACCGTATGTGTGCTACTGTGAAATGCAGCAGCACCATGGCACCATGGTTTGGCCAACACTGGTTTATCTGAAACTGCATTGATCAATTTCTTTATAGTCCTGTAGTCTACCCTGAGTTGTCCGTCAATTGTTTTTCTGACACATTTTGTGAGGAAGAGATGTGGTCAGATTAACCAATCCCTTGTGCGGTGTGTGATGATGAGTTTATCTGCAACAGTGTTAATCCCCAGCACTCAGTGGTGGGGATCTACCCTGATTTGTCTGTTGCCTGGTTTTCGTGAGGAGGAGATGTGGTCGGATTGACCAGGTCCCAGTGTGGTGTGTGATGAGCTTGAATCAACTTTGAGGGAGCTTGAATGTCTGCGTAAATTGTGTATTGTTGGCTGTGCTGAGGTAGCTTCTGTTTTGATCGCTTTGCAATGTCCTCTCCACTTCAGTGGCTCAAACTGTCACCCGATGAAGTCAAGGAACAAATATACAAGTTGGCCAAGAAAGGTCTCACCCCTTCCCAGATCGGAGTGGTGCTAAGGGACTCCTACGGTGTGGCGCAAGTGAGAAATGTCACTGGGAACAAGATTCTAAGAATCCTGAGATCAAAAGGTGGGAAGATACATAGCTTTAGAGACACTATGTTTCATATTACTAGTAACTAGCAGGTAGCCTGAGTCACGTAACATCACAATTTCAAATTCCTCACCTCCTCCCTGAATAATGTATACTATTTCAATGAAGACTACATAGCCTGCTATCATTTTTAGGGAAATCAATGTGCATTCAACATCTAAAGGTTGCTCGTATGTGCCCGTCCCTTGATGGCACAATGAGTTATTGTACCTGAATTTAAAGGAAGTTCGGATTTCATATGAACTCAAAAAAGGAGAAATTCACATATGTAGATTTTTGAAGTTCTTGTAGATATACATACATACGTAGATTACAGCTGCTAAGCTGTAGCTGTGTTGTCCATGGGGGCTACTTTCAAGCAGGGTGCTGTGTTGCCCACAGGGGCTACTTTCAAGCAGGGTGCTGTGTTACCCACAGGGACTACTTTCAAGCAGGGTGCTGTGTTGCCCACGGGGGCTACTTTCAAGCAGGGTGCTGTGTTTCCCATGGGGGCCTACTTTCAAGCAGGGTGCTGTGTTGCCCACGGGGACTGCTTTCAAGCAGGGTGCTGTGTTGCCCACAGGGACTGCTTTCAAGCAGGGTACTGTGTTTCACACGGGACTACTTTACAGCAGGGTGCTGTGTTGCCCATGGGGGCTACTTTCAAGCAGGGTGCTGTGTTGCCCACGGGGGCTACTTTCAAGCAGGGTGCTGTGTTTCCCATGGGGGCTACTTTCAAGCAGGGTGCTGTGTTGCCCATGGGGGCCTACTTTCAAGCAGGGTGCTGTGTTGCCCATGGGGGCCTACTTTCAAGCAGGGTGCTGTGTTGCCCACGGGGACTGCTTTCAAGCAGGGTGCTGTGTTGCCCACGGGGACTGCTTTCAAGCAGGGTGCTGTGTTTCACACGGGACTACTTTCAAGCAGGGTGCTGTGTTGCCCACAGGGGCTACTTTCAAGCAGGGTGCTGTGTTGCCCACGGGGACTGCTTTCAAGCAGGGTGCTGTGTTGCCCACGGGGACTGCTTTCAAGCAGGGTGCTGTGTTTCACACGGGACTACTTTCAAGCAGGGTGCTGTGTTGCCCACAGGGGCTACTTTCAAGCAGGGTGCTGTGTTGCCCACGGGGGCTACTTTCAAGCAGGGTGCTGTGTTGCCCACGGGGGCTACTTTCAAGCAGGGTGCTGTGTTTCCCACAGGGGCCACTTTCAAGCAGGGGCTGAATGTTTACTTCAACTACAATGTTGATTGCTGGCTGCAAGGACACGGCCGATGCCCTGTAGAATGTAGGGTGGTACAGTTTGGGCTTTAGCCCAGAAATATTTTAACCTAGAATATCTAACAGGGCATAACTCAGTGTGTGTGCTGGGAGGGTACCGTGTGTTTGTAGGTGGTATCAGAGGCTATGTTGGAATACTTTGATAAGTACGTAGGTTTGCAAATACCAGTGATACTGATTTTTTTGGCTAGGATGATTTTTTTGTGGGTTAGGCTGTGATCCCGAAAAATTTAGTCATTTTTTGTCATTATCCATGTATTATTATGCATGTATTATTATCTATGTAATAGTTGTATCCTGCCTTGGTGTGCTACAGCATAAAGTGCTAATTAATTGACCTCGGGCACAGTCATGGTGAAGCCAACGCTGCAAAATGTGACAAGTGACAACTACTAATTAATGAGGCATGAATGGGTTTTGGCTGGCAGGAGATTGCCAAGACCCTTGACCTGGGCTACATCAGAGTAGCAGGGTTACATCGTGTCTTTGATCCACCCAACTTTCGCCCCCGCACCATGACACATGTATTATTATACATGTACAGTGAAACCTGTCATAAAGACCACCTGTATAGAAGGACCACCTGTCTATAGTGACCACTGTAAGCTGGTCTGTGAACCACTAGAGCAATACTATTGCACCTTTACATAAGGACCACCTGTCTACAAAGACCATGATTACTTGGTCCCTTGAGTGGTCTTTATACACAGGTTTTACTGTATTATTGTGTATGCATTATTATCCATGTATTATTATACCGTAGGATTGGCATGTTATGCAAAGTAGAAGTTATGTGGTTTTGACCACCACAGACATTGTGA
>CAUJGJ010000264.1:1511200-1548700 GCA_963170055.1 Halisarca cf. caerulea | reverse complement strand
CTAAATTTAGTTCTCCGAGGACTAGAAGGCATCAAGGATGTTAAAGAAGATCATACACCATCATTGACAGACACGGATTACTTTGGTGCAACGGAAGAAGAGATTGGCCGCGATTTTAGCACTTCACAGGCGCATCAAAGGCTAGAGAAAGTCATCCAAGCTTTAAAAAGCGTACTACCGTCGGAGTACGTGAATTATACTGTTAATCCGTGTTGGAAGATTCAAAGACAGTCGTCCCTCTCCCTCGCGTGTGTGCCGTCCTTCTTCCTCCTCGGGTACCCCAAGTGTGGGACGACTGAATTGTACAACATCCTTACGCTGCATCCACACTTCGCCAAGCCCTACAACAAAGAACCCCACTGGTGGACCAGCAAAAGGGACATAGAGAACCTTCCAAATGATTTTAAGCGCTATTTCAATTGGTTCAACGTTGCCGCAAGAGAAATCAGCGCAGATCCTCAAAAAATAACAGGTGATTGTAGCGCGTCAACAGCGTGGAAGCATATTTTTGACTCTAGTGTCAATGAATACCCAGAGTACAGCTTGCCGTATGTGTTTTCGAAGCTATTTCCACATGCAAAGTATGTGGTCATTGTACGCAATCCTGTTACCCATCTATACTCTCGTTTCTGGTACAACTGCAAGCTTAGTGACATCGTCTCCTCAAAACTCCAAGAAAATGGTCCCGAAATATTTGAACTTCTTGCGGAACAGCATATTGGGGCTATGCACAGATGCGAAAGCGAGCTTAAGAATAGTAAACATTGCAGCCTTCTAGATGTTAGACGAAAATACCTCAAACCCATGTCAAAATCAGCCAAACAGCTAGTAAGAGGAAAGGAATGTGGGTATATCGGATTTGCTGATTCAATTTATTATGGATCTCTCAAGGAATGGTTCAAGTTTATACCTCGTAATAAAATACTTGTATTAAGAACAGAGGATATGGCAAGTGATACCATCAGCATTGCCCAAAGTGTGTTTAAATTCCTTGGAATGGGAGAAATGGACCGTGTAGCCCTGGAGAAAGGCATACAATCATTTGGTCATTCTAACTCACAAGGGGAGATACGCAAAGGGAACTTAACCATGACAGAAACAGCAAAGAAAAAGTTAATGGAATTCTTCAAACCTTACAACAAAAAATTGTCAGATTTATTGCAGGACAAGAGATTTTTATGGGAATAGAAATTGTGTTTAGATTCTGATTCAGAATCTCTGTACCACAATTTTTTGATCTTTTTATAATTGTAACAGTGCCTGTTCAGTCCAACTGTTTGCCATTGGTATGTGTATATAGACCTGTTCATTCTTTGGAAATTAATATTGTAATATTGTAATTACGTTAACATCTGTTGTATTGCACAGTGTCAGCCGAGTGGGACTTGCAATTTGTACACTAGCACATGAGTGTTTCAGTAATACGCAGTAGATACGTACGTGCTTATCTGACACACACACACACACACACACACACACACACACACACACACACACACACACACATACACACACACACACACACACACACATACACACACACACATACACAAACACGCGCGCACACACACACGCACAAACACACGCACACACAAACACACACACGTACACATACGCACACACACACACACACACACACGCACACACACACACACACACACACACACACACACACACACACACACACACACACCAAACTCAAACAGAATTTGATGCTTCTGTAAAGCATCTGGCTTGCCCCACGATTCCTCCGCTAGTCTTGTGTGCGGGTGCAAGCTGCCTTATGACGTCAGGAGGACAAGATGGAGGCTTTTCTTTGCACGATACTCGTTCGAATTCTGGAGACCCATTTTCATTGTGTCGATTCTCTACGCATGTAAGACTATCTACTATAAATGATGGCTATCTGCATCCTGATTGATGAAAAAAGAACTTGAGAGATGTTGTGTTATTGACACCGAAAAAACATGGCCGCCATACATTAGCGCAAATTTTGTTTTCGTCCGCAAAATAACGACACAGTACAGTTAGAAACATTTAGAAGTGATACTGGTACCTTTTGACACACTAGCTATAAGATGAAGTGGTTAAAACCCTTCGTAGGCCAATTTCTTTAGTACTTCGAAATTTAGAAGTATATGTATGGCTACGCAACACCAGTACCATTCTTATTCACATACAGACTGAGTGCACACTGCATGTGCAGATTCCTACATCCTGCAGCACATATGTACTGTATAATGTGCTGCACATGCGGGATGTAGGAGTTTGCACAGTGTGCACTCAGTCCAACTAAACTCTGTCTAGCCCTATACCCATCTAGCCTTGTATATGTGTAGCCCTATGCTCGTCTAGCCCTATGCCTGTCTTGCCCTTTGCCCAACTATCCCTGTACTTTCAACTTACCCTTGGTCCAAGTGTTTTTGGGGAATTGTTTTTTGATAACGCCTTTTTGCACGATCCTGTGTCAATCATATCCCTTTATCATTATTAAATGGTTTTTATATTAAAGCGTTATTGCTTAAAAAACTATTATGGGGAGTTCTTGTTGTCTGTGTGTTGTCTGCTCTACTTCTCTTTGCAAGTAACCGGGGAAATCCGTGAGTCAATCTACTATATACAATCTCAAGAAGTCTAGTTTACACGACACAAAAAATAATGATGTTTTCGATAGGCTTAATTGACCAACTTGTCGGCAATCTCCGGAGTTTGCTGCCGTCTAGTTATTGGAATAAGACACCGAATCCTTGTTGGATAAAAAAGAATGAACAGACCCGGTCACTTTCTTGTCTACCGTCTTTCTTTCTCATGGGATACCCAAAGTGCGGCACAACGGAACTCTACAACATGTTATCTCTCCATCCTCAATTTGCCAAGCCTGCATGTCCAGAAAGAACCACACTGGTGGCCGGCCAAGTCTAATGCACTCAACATGAAAGCAGCATTTCAGAGGTACATAAACATCTTAAATCCAGCTGTTAAAGAAATCAGCATGCAAGGATCCTCGTAAGATCACAGCAGATTGCAGCCCCTCCACAGCATGGAGATTACAGTTCAACTTAAACCTTCAAGTTGATGAACACCCTGGTATTGGCATGCCCTATATTCTTTCCAAACTGTTTCCCCATGCAAAGTATGTGGCTATCGTGCGTAACCCTGTGTCCCACGTGTACTCTCGCTTCTACTGCAAATTGAATCATATAGTTCCCTACACACTTTACAAAAAGGTCCTGAAATATTTGAAATCCTTGTCAACCGGCACATAGATGCAATGGATCACTGCTTGAAGAATAAAGGGAGCATTGACAGATGTGCCACAATCGGTGTTTACCAGCAATATCTTCAAAAACTAACAAAAGCAGAAGCCGCGTTTGTGAAAGGAAGGCCGGAATTGTGGGCGAATCACATTTGCTGATAGTCTATATTACGCCTCTCTCAAAGAATGGTTCAAGTTTGTTCCCCGCGATCGTATTCTTGTCCTTAAAATAGAAGATATGGCCAATGATACAGTATCCACAGCGCAGACCATGTTCAGATTCCTAGGAATGAATGAAATGGATACAACACACTTGGAAAGAGGAATTCAAGCATTGGGACAGTCCAATTCACAGTCTGAGACACACAGCAGTCATTTGGCAATGACAGAGAGAGCAAATTTAAAGAAAAATTAGAGGAATTTTTCAAACCTTACAATGAGAAACTGGCTAATTTATTACACGATGACCGGTTTTTATGGAAGTAGGATCTTGGTCTGAATTTCCTGTAAATAGTGTTTGACTATGCCTTGTGAAGCATTACCCCAATATTTTTTTAGCACCTTCATCTGTGACTTAGTAATTTGTTAATCTTCATTATATTTCTAAATTCAGTAAAATGTATAACAATATTGTGTAATTTGAAATGTATATTATTCGATATTGCTCAATACATCATTATAATGTAAAGTGGACTCTGCATGGTTTATCCGACCACATCCGTTCCCCATAAAAGTGTCAGATAAACCAGGTGTTGGATGAATCCTGATCAGGTAGAACTGTGTACAGTTTAGTAATGGGGATTCACGAAACAGTGTTGGATTAATGAGGTTTCCGGATAAGCCAGAATTGGATAAATAGATGTAGTATATATTTGACTGTTGGAAACCGTAACCCTATATCCTTTTGGTGTTAATTCTACCAACTTGCATGTTCTTGAGAGCCCCCATGCGTGCGCGCACTGAATGCACTGAACGTTCATGTGTAAGGAGTCAAATTGACTATATATACTACTACATTGACATTATTGTGAGCATGTATGTACGTGCACGTACAAGTGTTTGAGTGCATGTGTGCATTCATGCATACCAACTCGTGTGCGTGTCGTTGTTGCCATTGTTGTTTTGCATGTTGCCATATAAATTGTTGTTTTCTCCGATTTCCTACATCATATACACAAAATATTATATAGTGTATTCACTGATACATGTGTAGTTTGAAAAATGGAACATTCGATTAATCTCTGATCCTCTGGTCAGTTGTGCTGTCAGTTGTGCTGTAAAGTGTATTTTTTCAATAATTTTTCTGACATTAGACTAACAAACATACACTGTCAGGTGCTGTCACAGATAGAGAAGACTTGATGGATAAAGTTGTCTTGTAATGCAGCTTTGGAAGTGGATCTATTCATTATCTTTGTTGACATGCCAATACATGTACACTTGAAAGTGTATTGGCATGTCAAAGTGTAAAAGCAATGTCATCAGGCTCATGTATGATCGACATTAATTTTAATTATTTCAAAGTCCAGCGGGGACATTCTCCCTGTCCCCTACCTCTGTGTCCTAGCATGGATAGTATAGTAAGGGAGAAGGTATACTCTTGCCTTACTATGCTATCCATGGTCCTAGAAACAGGGACTGGGTGTTACATGTAGGATGGAATCCGCACTAGCTCGCGAAGCTGACTTGTGCAGCCGCGCGACCACATTGGTCATTGTGACGTCACTTGCGGAAACATGGAAACCTTTTCTCTGCGCGAGACGGCCTCGGCGTTAGACTCGTTTGGGAGACCAATGGTTTTTGTATCAGTCGATTCTCCATGCCTATATGACTATCTGCTATAAGTAATGGCTGTCTGCAGCCTGGTTGAGGTAAAACTTGAGAGATATTGTGTATATATTAAAGCGTTATCGCTTAGAAAACTATTGTATGGAGTTCTTGTTGTCTGTGTGTTGTCTTCTCTACTGATCTTTGTAAGTAACCGGAAAAACTCCGTGGATCAGTCCACTACTGGCCCAAGAAATCCAATCTACACGACAGAAGAAACGAACGATGTTTTCGAGGAATATAACGATAAGCTTGATCAACTTGTAGGCAAACTCCGGAGTTTGCTACCGTCTAGTTTTTGGAATAAGACAGCGAATCCTTGTTGGATGAAAAACAGGCAGACCCGGTCACTTTCTTGTCTACCGTCTTTCTTTCTCATGGGATACCCAAAGTGCGGCACAACGGAACTCTACAACATTTTATCTCTCCATCCTCAATTTGCCAAGCCTGTCCGGAAAGAACCACACTGGTGGCGAGCTAAGTCTAGTACACACCACATAAAGATAGCATTTCAGAGGTACGTAAACTTGTTTAATCCAGCTGCTAAAGAAATTAGCATGGATCCTCGCAAGATCACAGCAGACTGTAGTGCTTCCACAGCGTGGAGGCAGCTGTTTGACTTAAACCCCGAGGAATACCCCCATTATAGTATGCCCTATGTTCTTTCCAAACTGTTTCCCCGTGCAAAGTATGTGGCTATCGTGCGTAACCCTGTGTCCCACGTGTACTCTCGCTTCTGGTACAACTGCAAATTAAATCATATAGTTCCCTACACGCTTTACGAAAAAGGTCCTGCAATATTTGAAATCCTTATCAACCAGCACATAGATGGGATAGATCGCTGCTTGAAGAATGGAGGGAGCATTGACAGATGTGCTGCAGTCGGTGTTCACCAAAAGTACCTTCAAAACCTGACAAAAGCAAACACTATGCTTGTGCAGGAGAGAGAGTGTGGACGAATCACGTTAGCTGATAGCCTGTATTATGTCTCTCTCAAAGAATGGTTCAAGTTTGTTCCCCGTGATCATATTCTTGTCCTTAAAACAGAAGATATGGCCAATGATACAGTATTAACAGCGCAGACCATGTTCAAATTCCTAGGAATGAGTGAAATGGATACAACACACTTGGAAAGAGGAATTCAAGCATTGGGACAGTCCAATTCACAGTCTGAGATACATAACAGTCGTTTGGCAATGACCGAGAGAGCAAAAGAAAAATTAGAGGAATTTTTCAAACCATATAATGAGAAACTGGCTAATTTATTACATGATGATCGATTTTTATGGAAGTAGGATCTTGTTCTGAATTTCCTGTGAACTGCATTGTGTTGTTGACTCTGCTTTGTGGCATGCCACACACATTGGCTTCTTGAGAAATAACAGTCAATGACATGTTTTCCTATATCAAAATGTGTGTTACCGTATATAGCAGGAAACTTTCAAATTGGCAAGTGTTATATTTTGCAAATTCATCTCCAGATGGTAGTATAGGTCTTTCATGAGTATTACATAATTATGGAATACATCATGCAAACTTTTGCATGGAGACACACTGTTAATTGCAAGTGAGTCTCACGCGTACGTAGCCAGCTAGCCCCCTTTTCCTGTTCTCCTCACAGCTTCCATTGAAGTCACCTATAACTTCGAAGACCCCGGCAATCATAGACAATATACACAGATTCTGTCAGATTAGCGTGATCACCATGAATTAATCCTGATCCCGAATCATTGTAAAATCACAAAAGAATCTACAGATGAAGGATTCCTGACATATGGAACAAATTTAGTTGAATTCAGAAAACCTCGAAACTGAACATTCTGACTGGAAAATGGAAAACAGTTTACAAAAAAGAAGTACTAATTAATTTTATATACATAGTACTGTATACTGTATATATAGTGGTAAATTTTCAAGGTTAACTTTTACGCATTTTAAGGATGGTGGTGCATGGAGTATAAAATTTGCACGCCGTAAAAAATTAATGCACTATTTGGTAGGTAGCAGCTGAACGACTAGCTGATCCGCAAAATTTATTTCCATGAATATATATATTTCAAAATTAGTGGCCAACCACAAAAAATTATCTCCAAAATTTAGCGCTATAAGGTACTGTTAATTTACTCCTTTAACTTATTAGTATGTGACTCAACGTGATTGTAATTGTATCCAGTACCTTTGGCTCAATATATCCTTACATTTTTTTTTTCTATTGACAATGTACGTAACGATTACGAATGTGTGGTCAACCCTAGTAAGTATATATATACAACAATTATAATTTTTAATTGATGATGTATATTATACTTAAGCTTAATAGTAATTAATGTTGAGATCAGCTGCTGCGCAGCACGTGCAGAAAGGTGAGTAACGTACTGCAGCTGATGGATGGTGAAAATAAGGCTGGGTTAGATTGAAATTAATATTGATCATGAACTATTATAATAGGAAATAGGATGAAAGAATTACCTTTAAGTTACATATTAAATTATAATTATTGTGAGCATGGTTGCATGGTAGTTCAAGTTGAGCTGTATATTATATGCTGCTGAAGCAGAGAGGATTTAAATAGCTAGAGAGAGACGTATAGGATGACGTTGAACAGATCTAGAATGAGGAAGAGTATGCAGCAGGATTTGGGATAGAGGTGCTGAGAGCTGCATGGCATAATATTGGGTGGAAAGGAGAGGGAGCACAGAGTAGCTGAGGAGCTGCACCGTCACTCAGGGTTGGATAATTGAGGATGTCTGCCACTGATCTATATGGCAGGCCCTGCTTGTGACCATCTTAGGCTGTCCGTAATGGACCAATCCCGGCATTCTGGGACTTTTTGGGAACTGAGGACCAAGAAACGTGCAAATTAACTGTAACAGTTGTAATTTTTCACTGATTGTTATACATTTTCCATCGTCTTAATTCCCTTAGCACTATAGTAACAGTGATAGACATAATGTAATTAATGGGGCTCTGAAAACTTCTATACAGCTAGTTGACTAAAATTAGTGTACCCATGCAGATAGAAACAAATGAAGGCTCAACACACAAGAGTTCTTAAATTCAAACAACTACTATTATAATAATATTATTATCAGTTACTGTATCATGATATCTAGTATATTAATTTCCAATCTGTGTATGCAGAAAGAGCATGCAATGATGTGCAGCATGCCCTCACTTGTAGGGTAGGTGGTCTTCCCATCCATGCATCGTCACATCATCATTAATTCTAGAAGGAGTACAAAATTGCATATGCAAGATGATGCCAGACTGGACATCCAGTGTAGAGGTTATTGGCAATATCTGGACAGGATGCATTTTTTGATGTAAGGGTTTCCAATTAACCCCTTAAAAAATTCACAGCATCGATATCAAACTAGAGTCGAGCAGCCAAATCACCCTAATCCATCTATTGGAAGCATATATGAACAGGAGAAATGCAGAGCCTACAATTAACGTATATATTGGGAGAGTGAAGCATACATCATTTATGCCTCTTGTCTTCTCTGCCACTGGTGCATGGAATGGGCCCAAGCAGAAGTGTTGCATACATGAAGGAGGCTGGCATGCATGATTGCTGTCCCAGAAGAGAGGCCATCCACATGCATGCACAAACAATGAAGTGGCTCAGATGCCAACTGTCCTTCAGCCTATAAGGAGATCAGACATCGATCGCAGCATGCAATCAGAGAAACAATTCACCAGCCTGTCACACATCCCTGCAGCCATGCCATGTCCATGGTAGTTGCAGTGGGCACCATCATATATATATTAACCCCATTTTCTTAAAGTACTATAATTGCCAAGTTTTATTATTAATTTTGGTCTAACTATTATATTAATTTCCATGCCATACATGGCCTTGTGCACGGTATGCATAAACCTAGTCTTGCATAGCCATTCTGCTATATTCTAAAATGGCTGATCCAGTGCATGTATGGGATTTACTTAGTAATAATTAATTTTTCTCACTTTAGGAATGCAGGCCAGTGTTGCTTTAGAACCTATATAAAAGGTAATCACTGTATAGAGATAAGACCATACAATCATGCATGCATATAATTATAGGCTAGGGTAACCAGGCCCGTAGCCAGGGTTTTCCAGAAGGGGCTTATACATTTCAGATTTCAGATCTGTAATTCCCCTTCACATACACGCGTGCACACATGCACACACACACACACACACACACACACACACACACACACACACACACACACACACACACACACACACACACACACACACACACACACACACACACACACACACACATGTACACACACACACACACACACACACACACACACACACACACACACATACACACACACACACACACACACACACACACACACACACACATACACACACACACGTGCGCGCGCACACACACACACACACACACACATACACACACACACACACACACATGCACGCACACACACTGCACACACACACACACACACACACACACACACACACACACACACACACACACACACACACACACATGCACGCACACACACTGCACACACACACACACACACACACACACACACACACACATGCACGCACACACACTGCACACACACACACACACACACACACACACACACACACACACACACACACACACATGCACACACACACACACACACACATACACACACACACACACACACATGTGCGCGCGTACACACACACACACGCGCGCGCACACACACACATATATACATTGATCCCCTATGCAAATGCCCTTAAAATTATCCACAGTGCAAACGAGTTACAGAATACATAGTACAAATGTCACTTTGATGGTAAAAGACATCATGTTCACAAAATGGAGGCCAATTGCGATCAGGTAGCGCTCTGGGTAGCATTTAGTGATAATAGAGCAACGAAACAAAGGGAATACGTATGTGCCTAGGGCATGGGTCTAAATAAGGATACATACTCCTTTAGAACCCTTTTGGACTTATTTTTTATGGGTTAGTGATTCTTAAGGGGGTTTGTCCGAATCCAGCGAACCCCGCCAGGCTACAGGCCTGGTTACTAATCACCAAAGTATCATATTACATAATATTATTACTATATTGTAGGAAATACTTGTCTTGCAAATAATAATGATATACAAATATAGCTCGTAGTGAAGGTAATGCAGTAACCCCATTTGAAGACCACAGAAGTTTGTGGCTATATAATAATGGTTATAAGTGAAAGCAGAGCCTTCTGTTATCAAGCACGGCACTACGTTGCTAGTTAGATGGTCGTATTACTAGTGCATGCTCTGGGCTGCACTACATCTGCAGTATATGCAGCAGATATTGTCTTGGCTGTGAAACCTACTACATTTGTTTCATCATAGATTCTAGTGTCTACCTACGGTTTCATGAATTGCCAAGTCTGAATCTAACATGCAACGATCCTACATGCTATGTTTATGTTCGCCTTTAGGATCAAGGGTTAAAATTGTCGATCACTGGAATACAACTTAATTCGAAGAAGTTTGTGGGAGTTAATGTAATCTGTAGTTACATTTATTGTTGAGTAATAATATTATGTAACTGTAATGCATTACAGTTCATAGTATAGTATGTACCGGAATTACTTTTCAAAATTAAGTAACGACCCCAACACTGATAAGACCTACATAGAACCTTCCTGGATACCTGAAGCTCAGTTTGAAAATAACGACAATCTATATTAATAGAAGAAGGATCTTTAGTTAACTGATCTATAATAATATTATATATAATTGTCATTATTTCACAATGTCATGTAGTGTTGTGTTTAGCCCTTGTCAGAAATTAATGTTTCAGTACCAGGGCCGCATTGTTAATCCTGTGTCCTATACAGGCACATGCATGCAAACAACACTTACTCTTAGACTGTATTGACATGTATGTTCCCTTCAATAATTGATATCCCCCAAATGGTACTGGTGTACCCATGCCTCGGCGAGCCGTGTACGTAATTTGAATTTCTTTAAAGAGGTATAGGTTAGTTTACAAAGCTTTTAAGCTATACTTATCTTGTAGCTGGTCAGACAAAATGCACCAAAATCCATGTTTGAAAGCTTTAATTTTTAGATGAAACTATATTGGCGGCCATGTTTTTCCATGTCAATCCTATTCCAGTGGAACTTGCTTAGTAAGTACCTTGTTTAGTACATACTCCTGGATAGTAAGTACTCCTCATTCTGTCCCTGTGTATACCTCATGTACACAAACCAACCGTGAAAGTAAGTACCTCTGTTAACAAGTACTGATTTTGTGACCCCTTGGAGGTAAGTACTAAGCAAATTCCACTGTATATATACATTTGTGAGACAAAGTGGATGGGACCCCCTTCCCATGTATGCTGTAAACACTTGATCATGCAAGGAGTCTGCTGATAGCTATACTTATACTTCATTATTAATGACATTGTGCATGTACACATGTGTACATGTTTGTGTGTGCATGTGTGCATGTGCATGTGCATGACATTGTGCGTGTACATGCATTTAAGTACAGAAAGTCTTTGTATAAGGACCAAGAAATGTGCAAACTGCATGCACAGCCGCAATTTTCACTCAGTCTGGCTGGTGTGCATTTTGCATTGTCTTATCTTAGGCGTGATAGATTTGATGTTACGGGGCTCTATTGTATACTGTTACTGTAAATCATGAATCATGTGGAAAATTTTGCTTACAATAAGAATGAACTATATATATAATATTATATATATATATATATATATATATATATATATATTATATATATATATATATATATATATATATATATATTATATATATATATATATATATATATATATATATATATGTCTAACATTGGCCTGTCGAGCCAAGGTGCAGGACGCTTAATTAGCTAATCAGGCTGCCCGCCAGAAGCTAGACAAGTACAAGGAGCTCACGATCTCCCATTTCTTTTGTTTCCCTAGCTATAGAGACCACAGGGGTCTTTGGAGAGGAATCATGCATACATGCATACATGCATACATACATACATACATGCATGCATACATACATACATACATAATACATACATATATATAGAGAGAGAGAGATAGATAGATCGACAGATAGATAGATATATAATTTTATATATATGATATTATACATATATACCGTAATTGCTGGAGTATAAGTCGCACTTTTAGACTCAATCCTATAGGCAGTATTTAGTAGAGTGTGACTTATACAATGAATGCTATATGCAGTATACACAGTATGTTATGCATGCACTTATGTGTTGGTCAGTTTTATTATGCGACTTATACTTGGGTACGACCTATACTCCAGCAAATACGGTACATATATACAGTAGAACCTCATTAGTAAGAACACTGTTAATGAGTATATAATACCTGGTTAGGAAGTACAAGGATATGATACCCCAGCTTATAACCCATAATACTAATCTACGTACGTATATGGTTAGCAAGTACTACTGATAGTGAGTAGCAATTTGGAGGGTCCCCAGGTGTACTCACTAATGAGGTTTGACTGTATATATTAGAACTTATATTATGGTTGTATGGCTGTGGTTAACATCAAAGGAAAAGTGACTGTACATTGCTTTTGGTAATTGCACACTTTTTGACCTTTCCAGCCATATGTGAGCTTCATTAATTTTGTAATATTGTCACCTATATATAAACACCTGGTGTTATGAAAATAATTAATAAGTCATTAATATTAAGCATTTCCAGTGTGACCATCCCACATTGACACTTCTAACTTGTCTGACCACCCTCTGAATCTCCTTCAATCAGAGGTCCAACTGCTGGATTACCTATAATTGATGTATCAGACTGAGGAATGTACACTCGCATGAACTTCATGCAAGTGTACATTGCTCACACTCAATATCTTCATATATCATTATCTTTACCTCGTGTATTCATTATGGTAACTATAAGACTTAGTGTCTACATGCAACAAGCAAGTTTTGCATACCAACTGTGCATTGGCTCTTTATTGCACTTGCCCTTGGGACTCGAGTAACATATATTATGTCAATACACAATTGGCCATACAATAACAATAACTAATTGTGCAATGAAAACATTGCACAAAGGAATTTCAACCAGCAATAGCAATCTTTTTCGCAATGCCATGCATGTAACCTTTTCATGATTTAGGGTACAGCAACAGTGAAATGCCTCTAATCTGCAATGATGACACTCAATGGGACCTGAGAATAATGTTGGATTATATAGAAGGTTGTCAGATCGATGACAGAGTGCCTCTTACCATACTTTAATATGCATGGTGACTGTACCTCATCAAACTGTCGGATTAGAGAGAATGTCGGATTGCAAAGGTGTTGGATTAGAGAGGTCTCATCGTACTACATTGCTATAGGTCAGCTGCTGCAGTTTCTGTACATGGCCTCTATAGTTTCATTCTTTTTCTCACGAGACTCTATGACGTCATAATGAATAATTCAAAACAACCGTGCAGGAAACATGGAAATAACATGTATTTTAGTGCTTTTTTTCTTATTTTTTTTCCCTCTATAGTTTCATACCACTCCAAAGATCATTAATAAACCATCTGCGAATGCCCCCAGCTAGTCAAGCTAACTAGACTAAGCACCAACATGAGGTTCAATACACGCCTCATGGCGTTGAAAGTAACACGCGTCTAATCGAGATGTGGCGTTAAGACGAGACAACGTCGCTAACCCTACCCCTCGCCCACGCGGGGAGAAATACGCAGGTGGCGGCAGACAACAACTTACGGCAGGGGAACATTCACAGCCTTACACACCAGCCTGAAATTCAGTGCAGTGAGATGAATTTGAAGAGGATTAGATTACTGCTGAGCTGTGTAGCGGTGTTTGCGATGCTGTCTGCTCTAGTACTGGTCTACCACAGCGAGCGGTTTTCAACAACCGAAACAAATGGCTCGGAAAAGAACAGGTATTTTATCCAAGTAGAGCTTTCAGAGCAGAACAAACGTCTTGACACCCTTGTTGATCGTATTAAGAATTTGTTACCAGAGACCTATTCCAATGATACAGTTAATCCCTGTTGGGCAGAAAAGATACACATAAATTCGTCTCTTGCTTGTCTTCCGTCTTTCTTTCTCATGGGATACCCAAAGTGCGGCACAACGGAACTCTACAACATTTTATCTCTTCACCCTCAGTTTGCCAAGCCTGTTAAAAAAGAGCCACACTGGTGGAAAAAGGAAAGCAATCATGATAACCTAGAGATTGCTTTCTGGCGATATATCAGATATTTTGATCCAGCTGCTAAAGAAATTAGCATGGATCCTCGCAAGATCACAGCAGACTGTAGTGCTTCCACAGCGTGGAGGCAGCTGTTTGACTTAAACCCCGAGGAATACCCCCATTATAGTATGCCCTATGTTCTTTCCAAACTGTTTTCCCATGCAAAGTATGTGGCTATCATGCGTAACCCTGTGTCCCACATGTACTCTCGCTTCTGGTACAACTGCAAATTGAATCATATAGTTCCCTACACACTTTACAAAAGAGGTCCTGAAATATTTGAAATTCTGGTCAACCGGCACATAGATGCAATGGATCGGTGCTTGAAGAATACAGGGAGCATTGATAGATGTGCTGCAGTCGGTGTTCTTGGGAGGTATCTTCAAAAGTGGACAAAAGCAGAAGCCGTGCTTGTGAAGGAGAGAGAGTGTGGACGAATCTCGTTTGCTGATAGCCTGTATTATGTCTCTCTCAAAGAATGGTTCAAGTTTGTTCCCCGCGATCGTATTCTTGTCCTTAAAACAGAAGATATGGCCAATGATACAGTATCCACAGCGCAGACCATGTTCAGATTCCTAGGAATGAGCGAAATGGATACAACACACTTGGAAAGAGGAATTCGAGCATTGGAACAGTCCAATTCACAGTCTGAGACACACAGCAGTCATTTGGCAATGACAGAGAGAGCAAAAGAAAAATTAGAGGAATTTTTCAAACCTTACAATGAGAAACTGGCTAATTTATTGCATGATGATCGATTTTTATGGAAGTAGGATCTTGATCTGAATTTCCTGCTAATTATGCCTTGTGAGGCACCACCAAAGCAATTCAATTTTTTAATTCCTTCATCCATGGCTTGTTAATTGTAATCTTCATCTAATTGAATCTACCGGTGTAGAAAATTGTGTTTGAAATGTATTAAATGTGTTTCAAATGTATAATATTATAAAATTAATGCAGCTTTTGTTATGTGCATGGGATATGGTTGAATTCAATACATGCATATAGTTACTGTAATTTTAATATGTATTTGCCAAAATTATACTATAATCGTGACTCTTTAATCCATGCAGCCATTGATAATCCCGAATCCTTGCTATCCAGCCAGTAGAAATGCGTACCCAATTGCATAATATAGTGCATCCTAAGAAATCTAAGACTTACTAATAGATTTGATAGTCCAGCATCTTTTCGCGTAATGAATGTAGTCGGATTAAAAGTCGCGACAAAATTTGAATTACATTTATATGTGGTAAAATATTCATGGTTCATGCCAGAAGAAATAACTTTTGTGAGTAAATATAGAGGAGTCTCCAATATAGTGCATGGACGCTCCAAAATATTAAGGGCAATCTCTCTACAAAGGGCACTCTGACAGCTTCAGGTCCCAAGATATTTCCCCTATATAGTTCCAATACCTGAATTTTGAACTTCACAGTTTAGAACAACCTATAGCTCATATACAAAGGACAAAAAGACTAGCTATCCCAAAATGTTCTTTATTTGGATATTCCTGTAACAGTTACAGTACGTATTTCTTGATTCTCTAACTTCCATGCATGCAAATCACAAAAACAACAGTTCAGATGTCAATGAAGGAATAGTTACATGTAGGGATTGGAGAATGGCGGATGATTGTCTACTATATAACCCTCACAGAATGGTCCACGTGCACATGATTGTATTCTAACAGAAGATATGGCCAGTTACAGTGTTAACAGCACAGCTAGACCATGTTCATGTTCCTTGGAATGAGCAAAATGGATAGAACACTCTTGGAAAGAGGCTCGAGTTTTAGCATTGGAACAGTCCAATTCACGGTCTGAGACACATAACAGTCGTTTGGCAATGACAGAAAAATAGAGAAATTTTTCAAACCTTATGATTATAAAATTACCGACTATGAGAAACTGGCTAATTTATTACATAATGATTGATGTTTATGGAAGCATGCAGCTAGACTAAGAACCAACTTTTGTAAAAAAAATTATTGTTATTAATAACTCAGTCTGTGATTTATAATGCTTCCTCTTCTGAAATCATTTAGTTCACCTTTCTATTAATGTTATATGATCATGCTGACACCATTCATGCATATTGTGTGAATTTATAATGACTGTAATACTATACTAATTCAGTTAACACACCACTGATACCACTTTAGAATGTACATGTATACAGCACATATCACACAGTGACACTCACACACACACACACACACACACACACACACACACACACACACACACACACACACACACACACACACACACACACACACACACACATGCGTGCATGCAAAAATTTAATCCAATAAAACTTAAATTATATAGGGGCAATATACTGCTTGCATATAATATACTAGTACAACGTTATCACCAGTATCCATGGGTAGAATATCTATAATTAAATTGTATTATAATAAATAGCCAGGAGTATGTTATTATTAAAATAATATATACCAATAATTGTAATACCCATTGTTATTTTGTATTTTTTTGAATGTGACAATAGCAGCTACATGATAATGAGGCCAATTACAAGTCTCAGAATAATTCCAATAAAATTTGCACTCAAGCAAGTATAGATAGTACATAATACATATAAGTAATACATACGTAAAATACAGTCATACATATATTATAATTTTGTAATAATAATGAAAACAGGCAGAGAACAAGAGGAGGAGGATCTACACACATGGAACTTTGAACAATACTTTACAGAGGTCTGTAATATTAGCAAGAGAAAAAGGAGGGTCAACCTGCATGGCTTTTGGTTTTACCAATTCAAGAACATGCTTTGCTCTAAATAAGGGAGAATTTTGTGATGCAATCTGTTGAGATATGGCTGGAGACCAAATCATTTGCCCAGTCATTGCACTTGTGGTCATACCTTTGATGTTGAACATGCACTAAACTGCAAACATGGAGGATTTCCCATCAAGAGGCATATTGAGATTCAAGACATCACGGCCAGTTTGATGGGTAACGTCTGTACAGAAGTGGGTATAGAGCCACCTCTTCTATAACTGGACAACGAAGTACTCACGCTGAAGATGGCCAACAGGGAGGATGGTGCCAGATTGGACATCGTGGCAGAAGATTTTTGGGGTACTAAGCAAAGAGCATTTTTTGATGTCAGGGTGTTCAACCCTTTAGCTCCAAGCTTACGTACATCATCATTCACAAGCCTCAGGCAGAAGGAGAAAGAGAAGAGAAGGCATTATGATGAATGAGTGAGAGAGGTGGAACATGGTACATTTGCTCCACTTGTCTTCTCCACATCTGGAGGAATGAGCCCATCCACAGAAGTTGTCTACAAAAGTCTGGCATCAATGATCGCTGACCATCAGAAGAACTATTCAGTTGTCATCAGATGCAGACTGACATTCTCCCTCTCATAAGATCTGCAATGATGTGCCTTCATATATACATCATGTACACTATAAATCAAATAATTATAATAATTATTTTTTTACAATGAATTACTAATTGAATGATACAATAATAATAGTAATAATAATAATACTTAATTATGAGATACAGAAATTACACTATACAACACGCGCACTATCATGAAGATATACAGTCACATTGTACAGTACAGTACACACAAACTAACGTGTACAACTACACAGAGGCGTCATGGGTGGCCAAGATTGCAGCCGCATTTCCTCTTCCTCATATACATAACTTGATGATAACATACCCCTTTGAGAAACGACCCGGGCCTCATGAAAGATCACCCCTTTTGTACGACTAGATTTGCTGGTCATAAATGTAGCATCTCTCATATGTTATTAACTTCCCCTTGTCTTTTTGAGACCACCCTTCACAGATCCCTAGGGTGGTCTCTCAAAAAGGTATATACGTAGATACACGCCTGGAGCGCTAGTCTAACTAGCTATCCCGTCTCCGCAAGCGCCCTACGGGCGAGAAGGGGCGGAGACGTTCAGCGCGATGTAGAACTACTGCGTATGCGTGCATTCGCGTTAGTCCGCGAGGCATTTTATGGTTGTCTGAAAATCCGAAATCCGACACCGGGATGTTGTGCAGATTTCTGTCAAAGGTTAGTAGACCTAGTTTCCGAATTAAATCGATAATAGGTCAAGGGGTAAAGTCGTGTGCATAAGTATTTCCTTTGCCTATTATATAGTTCACTGGTGAATTTATGGCTAGTGAGTTGTCTCAATGTTTGTCTTGCTTTATCACAGCACGTTTTCTATTGTTGCAAGCAATGGTGCGAATTCAAAGAGAATTGCCGCATGCCTTTAGCCACGTTAGCATAGTGTTCATCCGTATTTTGGCATAATATTCATAGACAATCAACATGACGTAGTATGGAGCGCCTATGGTGTTTTTTGTTGTAGCAATTGAAATATGCGGAGTGGGAACCACGTGCGTGTCACGTGCTGATAAGTTATTGTACTTCTGTCGATCCCACAGATACCCCAACCCCTATAGTTGATGCAAGGCTGGCGTGTTTTGCCACACAATGTCATTATACTGTCACTTTTGCATATCCCCAAAAACCTGCAGGTCATCCAGGGATCACCCAGTCCCTCGTAGCAAGATACATGCTTGCCATGAATAATGTCACTGGGAAGGCCTCGTCCGGTGACATCAGTCCCCAAACTTGGCTGAGTGAGATTGGGTCTGAGCTACGCCGGACTAGTGATCTCCTTGGTTACAACATAGATAATATAAAACGTAATGTTTTATATTATCTATTGTTACAATATAATTTAAGTTTGTAGTCAAGGCCTCCTGGCCCTCTACCCTGGGGATACTTTTCTCCTGATGGAGGTTTTTCAGTATCTATGATGGAGGGTTAGTCTTGCAAGCCAGACCCAACCATGTGTATTTCCTTCCCTGCCATTCGTAGGGAGGAATAGTCAACCCAGCTGGACCGTCCTTGCGGGTGCCCTGTGAGGACGATCTATCTAGTTAGACTATGGGGTGGAGATACCATAAGATGTCTTTCTGGGTGCCACTTACAGTAGCCTATTACTATAGGTTAGATAAGAATACCCTAATAATGGTCTTTGTGGGGTCCAAAATGTACTTTCAAACTATGGGGAGAAAATATCTTGGGACCTGAAGCTGTGTCCTTTGTAGAGAGGTTGTCCTTACTTCAGAGCGTCCACTATCGGAGATTTCACTGTGTTGTACTTTTGCGTGTAGCCCACAAGACTGGGGGGGTGGAGTACAAGTAGGATTGCATGCAATTTTGACCTCCATGGACAGATCCAATTTTATATTTTCTGATTTTCTTGAAATGCAGTATTAAGTGGTATCAGATACTACAAATAAGTACTACAATTTCTGGCTGTGCGATTTTCTTCATATAGCATAAATAAAAGCAATGCCTAAATTTCCAATCCTGTGGTGTGTCTTTGTAATTCAACGTTCTCTCTAATCGGACCATCTCATGAGGTGGCCCTGGATATTATATTGTATTATATTAATGATTAATATCAATAATTATCAAAATGAATCCATAACTGACAATTCCATAATTTTCAATTTTGAACAGTCAATGTATCAAATACCCAATATATTGATTACCAACATTTTTCTAGAGCAGACACAGTTACCTCCTTTTGCAGTCCGAGTTAACAAGCGATTCGAGTTTAAAAAACTCGTGGGCCGCCTACGGCCCTGGAAACTCGAATCGCTTGGAAATCGTCGTTATTGACTGAAATAATGCTTCGAAGAACTCTTCTGGTCGAAAAGACTCTTTGCTAATAAAATCAGTAGCAAACGAATGAATTTTACCGAAATAAAGCCGAAAGATTAGCGTCCGCCATGTTGTTGACATATATATATATATAGACATCGTTCCGGACGTTCCGGACACTTCCGGTGAAAGTAAAACCAATATATAGGAAAGACTAACAGCAGAAGTCTAATATATGTCTAAGGTTTCCAATTGGCCCGGGTACATAGTGAGTGCTAAACTATTTTTGACCACCCCCTCAGTTCTGTCATAACTGAGAGATCAAAACTAGCATATCACTATTGGCAGGTAATGTACCGACTAATGCCAACTACAGTGTAGGCCACATAATTCAAATCCGCTTAATACGAATTTTTACTTTATTCAGATAACAACTTCTGAATCAGTTCCTTATATACCTGCAATACATAGAATTTGTAGGGAATTTCCTCTTAATTGAAAATTGATGTGAATAAACATGCAGAAGAATCCGAAGCAGGAGACTTTAATAAGCATAGAGCTGTCAGTTTAATCTTTATAACGGATCACTTTTCTGCTACTTCATGTTACTGATCTCCTTGAGGTACAGCATTGTGATAATCTTCTCATATAGTAACACTTTCACGTAACTCCTTTGCACTTGAACCTCCATCCAGGCATCATCAAGCCTCATTTTGTAATATTATGAAGACATTTAGTAGGTAGGAATTCAACATTATATAGCCATACAACGCATGGATATTCATTATTCAAAATTCCTGTTGATTCAAACTTATTGTTGGTCTCCCAGAGATTAAAATTATGTGGACTACACTGTGTGTTAATTATCTGTCAATTAGTTAATAACTAGTTAATATAATTTTTAATACCGTTCAGGACTATCATAAAGTAGAGTATGGTCGCCATCTTTGAATCACTCTGTAATCCGACAACCCCCTAATACGCAATTTTTCAAGCCCCTTTGAGAGTCCAATTTGAGAGGCTTCACTTCAGTTTAGCCTCACAAACCTGATTAGTGAGTTAAGTTTGTAAAATTCTTTCTCAATCTGGACAGATTAAGCACGTCAATCTTTTGCATCAAGATTCTTCAATGCAACCTTTCATTTGATTTTTTTTTCCTTAGTTACTTCCATCAGTCATTTGAATTTTAAATTAAAGTTGCTCTTTCATTTAAACATTTTACTCACTCAGTCATAGCCTTTTCAGTTATTGTACCTGAAGCAAACCAAGTGGGTAAACGTTGCATATTGAAGAATTTGATGTAAAAGATTGACACGCTTTATCTATCCAGATTGAGAAAGAATTTTACAAACTCAAGCATCCAGTATGTCAGATAATTATTTCTACAATACTGATTAATGATTGCCTGACAACATGAATAATTGCCATTGCAAACTTGCAGAATGCAGTAATAGTTTGCGTGGCTGCAGAGCTGTAAGAATCGCAATTGGGCGTCCACTAGGTCAAAATTCAATCCTCTTGTGCTCTCGAAGCATACCAGTCGCTGTACAGCACAGGGGAATCCCCCTGAGACAAACTTTAGGGGACCCGTTAAATTAGCTCTCACTATCAGAAATTCTTATCTGGGTATTACGCAACATGTACGCACAGTGCTACAACAAACCAAGCCTGGCACAAAAGATACTTGTATGTAACCCAGTAAATGTTCTACTATAGCAATTTTAACTGGTTACGGTGAATTTCTGATAGAATAAAGAATTTTCGATATCCCCTGGGATTTGCTATAAGGAGACTCCTCTGTAATGAATAGGAATTTGTCATGAGTGTTTTTATCGAGGTTCAACTGTATCTATAAGCAAGCCTCATAACCACTTTCTGGTGGTTGCTATGCACCTACTACTGCTTGTATCCTTGCATGGATGGAGCTTTGAATACATATTTGAATCACATAAAAAATGATGATGATCGGAAATCACTTGTGCCCTTTTTGCATGCATGATGGCATACTGCTACACAGCTATATGTATGTACAGTACTGAACTGTACATGCACTCTTAGGTGTGCGTAGTCTGCATGTAGTGTGTACAGTTGAACCTCTATAATAAGGACACCATTAGGACCACAGTGAACAGTCCTGTACAGTGGACCTCTATAATAAGGACACCATTAGAACCACAGTGAAAAGTCCTGTACAGTGGAACCTCTATAATGAGGACACCATTAGGACAGCAGTAAACTGTCCTGTACAGTGGAACCTCTATAATGAGGACACCACTGGGACCACAGTGAGCCGTACAGTATATGGAGGTATCCTTATTTCGCAGCTTTTAAATGTGCACATGTAATTGTGGATACAGCAAAACCTTTGTAGTCCGACACCTGTATATATAATCCAATATTCTCTCTAATCCGACCATCTTGTGAGGTACACACGGTCACCATATATTAAAGTCTGATATGAGTCACTCCATAGTCAGGACAACCTCCCGTTTCGACAATTTCACACCCCATCGAGTGTAAATTTACAGTGGTTCCACGGACAGTCTGTATATGTGTATTGTAGTAGAGTACGAGCAATAAGTGCCGGGTATGTGCATACTCCTGGATTGTGTGCACTCCTTTCTCTGTCTTTACCTCACGTGGAGTACTGATAGCAACATCATTAGTGAATGAGTCTTTAGTTTTCATTTGATGGTACTTTCTAACCAGGCTTCACTGCAAATACTGTCACACCTGGTTTATCTGAAACTGGTTTATCTGAAAACCTCATATATCCGACACTCTGCTGTGAACCACCATCACTACTCTGTGTACAATTTACCCTGCTTTATCCCGCACCTGATTTCCCCAATATCCGGTTTATCCAACACATTTTATGAGGAACAAACATGGTCGGATAAACAGGAGCCCACTGCATATTCAACAATGTTCTCCCTGTGTGTCTTGAGGCATGTCAGTCCAACATGTCTTCTGTACTAAAATTTAATACTATTTGTAGGAAAAACATGTATTCACTCATAGATTATTCAGAATCTATGTTTAGTACAAATCATGTTAGTGGCCAAAACTGAAGCTGCAAGCAAACACTTTGTGATGCATTGTTTGTATAGGTTCAGCATATGGTGATGTGGATATGCGTGTACATGTAATAGTTGTATCCTGCCTTGGTGTGCTACAGCAGCCATAAAGTGCTAATTAATTGACCGGGGGCGCAGCCCAAGGTCAATTAATTGGCACTTTATGCTGCTGTAGCACACCAAGGCAGGATACAACTACGTATTATGTGTCATGGTGAAGCAAAACACTGCAAAATGTGACAATTGACAACTACTAATTAATGAGGCATGAATGGGTTTTGGCTGGCAGGAGATTAACAAGATCCTTGACCTGGGCTACATCAGAGTAGCAGGGCTCCATTGTGGATGTAAGCCCGCCGTACTCTTTGATCCACCCAACTTTTGCCCCCGCACCATGACACATATGGTGATGTGGATATGCATGTACATATGGTGATGTGGATATGCATGTACATATGGTGATGTGGATATGCATGTACATATGGTGATGTGGATATGCGTGTACATATGGTGATGTGGATATGCGTGTACATATGGTGATGTGGATATGCATGTACATATGGTGATGTGGATATGCGTGTACATATGGTGATGTGGATATGCGTGTACCTATGGTGATGTGGATATGCGTGTACATATGGTGGTGTGGATATGCATGTACATATGTATGGTGATGTGGATATGCGTGTACATATGGTGATGTGGATATGCGTGTACATATGGTGATGTGGATATGCGTGTACATATGGTGATGTGGATATGCGTGTACATATGGTGATGTGGATATGCGTGTACATATGTACATATTCAACATGCCTGAGGTTATTTCTGGGAAATCACTGTGTTACTCTTTTAATCGATAAATTTGTAATTACTTTCTCTCCTTTAGACTCGTTTTCTTACTTCTTCTGGACTATGTGGCAACACTTTAAGACATAGCTCATCAAAAGCACCTAAACCTTTCTACTTTCAAGAACTGTTGGCATTATCTGGAGAAGACTCTACACCATATAGGAAGTTAACCAGTGACTATGTTCAGACATCAGAGGTGTGTGTGTGTGTGTGTGTTTGTTGGCATGTGTGCATGTGTGTGCATGTCTGTGTGTGTGTGTGTGTGTGTGTGTGTGTGTGTGTGTGTGTGCGTGTGTGTGTGTTTGGCATGTGTGCATGTATGTGTGTGTGTGTGTGTGTGTGTGTGTGTGTGTGTGTGTGTGTGTGTGTGTGTGTGTGTGTGTGTGCATGTGTGTGCATGTATGTACGTATGTGTGTGTGTGTGTTGTTTGTATTTATGTGTGTATCACTGTGTGTGTGAGCATGTGTATGCGTACTGTATGTACATATGTATGTGTTGTGCATGTGTATGGCTGCATATGTACATGTTTGTGTTTATGTGTTGCTATGCACACATAGTGTGTTTGTTTGCAACTTCAAATGTGTTTGTAATACTGCAGTTTAAAGGCCGAAAGATTCTTGAAGTTGCGCCTGAAGCTTTGACTCTACTCACGGAAGAGGCGATGGTTGATATATCCCATCTTCTCAGACCAGGTCATCTGCAGCAACTTCGCAAGATTTTGGATGATCCCGAGGCCTCTTCAAATGACCGCTATGTTGCCATGACGCTGCTAAAGAATGCAAGCATTGCAGCAGGCATGGTCCTTCCCGGTTGCCAAGACACCGGTACCGCCATAGTGATTGGAAAGAAGGGCGGTAGTGTGTGGACTGATGGCAGGGATGGAGAGCACATTTCGAGAGGTGTTTACAACACCTACACCAGCAAAAACCTGCGATATTCCCAGGTATGCTAATGTGACAAGAAACTCAGGTTTTGTATGTGTGTATGTACGTATGTACACATATGTACATAGAGCAGGGTCCTCTGAGCCCCTCTCTGTAGGCAATGTAGAGTATTTGGGGACGTATGCTACGTACGTACAGTGTCTACTATGTGCGAGCTTGCAGTATGAACCTACCAAGTGTGTACGAAGCCTCAGTCCCCCATTTGTGCCTACATGCCTTGGGCTGAGGGATCACCACACCACTTTATGAAGCGTCTTTGATGTGTTCATTTGGTCCCATTTTTCAAGAATCTGTATACAGTAACTTTATGTAATAGTTGTATCCTGCCTTGGTGTGCTATAACTACGTATTATGTGTCATGGTGAAGCAAAACACTGCAAAATGTGACAATTGACAACTACTAATTAATGAGGCATGAATGGGTTTTGGCTGGCAGGAGATTGACAAGACCCTTGACCTGGGCTACATCAGAGTAGCAGGGCTACATCGTGGATGTAAGCCCGCGGTACTCTTTGATCCACCCAACTTTCGCCTCCGCACCATGACACATGTAATAGTTGTATCCTGCCTTGGTGTGCTACAGCAGCCATAAAGTGCTAATTAATTGACCGGGGGCACAGCCCGAGGTCAATTAATTGGCACTTTATGCTGCTGTAGCACACCAAGGCAGGATACAACTATTATGTGTCATGGTGAAGCAAAACACTGCAAAATGTGACAATTGACAACTACTAATTAATGAGGCATAAATGGGTTTTGGCAGGAGATTGACAAGACCCTTGACCTGGGCTACATCAGAGTAGCAGGCTACATCGTGAATGTAAGCCCGCGGTACTCTTTGATCCACCCAACTTTCGCCCCCACACCATGACACATATGTAAATAGAATGCGTACATGGTCTTTCACAATATTTATTTTAATCTTCTTTACATATTTTACTACCAAGTATCTCTTGCTTTCATGTGATCAACACACACACACACACACACACACACACACACACACACACACACACACACACACACACACACACACACACACACACACACAAACACACACACACACACACACAAACGCACACGCACACACACACACACGCGCGCGCGCACACACAAACACACACACACACGCACGCGCGCACACAAACACACACGCACACACACACACACACACACAAACACACACACACACACACACACACATACACACACACACACACACAGGTGGCACCACTGGACATGTACAAAGAGGTCAACACTGGTACTAACCTTCCGGCTCAGATTGAGCTCTATTCAGTGGACGGAAATGAATATCAGTTCCTTTTCATAGCCAAGGGAGGAGGATCGGCCAACAAGAGCTTTCTCTACCAGCAGACCAAGGCAGTTCTGAATGAGCAGAGGTTGTTGGATTTCCTGACAGAGCAGATCCGCACCATTGGCACTGCAGCCTGCCCTCCTTACCACTTGGCAATTGTAGTGGGTGGACTTTCTGCTGAGCTGAACTTGAAGGTTGTCAAGCTGGCTTCTACAAAGTGTGTGTGTATGTGTGTGTGTGTGTGTGTGTGTGTGTGTGTGTGTGTGTGTGTGTGTGTGTGTATGTGTGTGTGTGTGTGTGTGTGTGTGTGTGTGTGTGTGTGTGTGTGTGTGTGTGCGTGTGTGTGCATATGTGTGTATGCATACTGTATGTGTGTGCGTGGGTACATGTTTGCATACGTGTGTCTGTTCTGTGTGTATGTATGGGCTTTATATGTATGTTTGTGCTGAAATGTGGATGAAAGTACACAAAGCATGTAGGTACATTCAGTACTAAATGTGGATGAAAGTACACAAAGCATGTAGGTACATTCAGTACTAAATGTGGATGAAAGTACATAAAGCATGTAAGTACGTACATTCAGTACTGCAGTTTGCACACCTGTTGTATAAACCATTAGGTATCTTGACCGCTTACCAACGGAAGGAAATGAGCATGGCTGTGCATTTAGAGATTTGGATATGGAAGCAAAGGTGTGTGTGTGTGTATGTGTGTGTGTGTGTGTGTGTGTGTGTGTGCGTGTGTGTGTGTTATGTGTTATGTATTAACGTGATTTCCGTTGTGTTTTTTACGGTTCAAAGATTCACAAAGTATGCGAGGGACTGGGCATTGGAGCACAGTTTGGTGGGAAGTACTTCTGTCACGATGTGCGCGTTGTGAGGATGCCCAGACATGGAGCATCGTGCCCCATTGGTATAGGTGTGTCTTGTTCAGCCGATCGACAGGTGAGAACTGGTACAAACATCATTTCGTAATGCGCAAAATTTAATGTATGTAGCCATGTTTTTTGTATCATCTTCACATATGCAGTACTACTGTTCTCTGTATTGTATGTTGGACAGAAGAGGGGAGTTTCTTTTCAGAAAAATACCTGTTTCCAAGAGGGGATAAAAGGTGTTCTTGTAAAAGCAAGGAGAGGGGAGGGAATTGAGGCCTGTATCCATGTATCGCTGCATAGTCCTTCTATTGCAAGAGATTGTGGGGTGGTGGTGGTGGTGGTGGTGGTGTTGGTGTTGGTGTTGGTGTTGGGGAGAGGGATGGTGGTGTGATGGGGGGATAGTGGTGTGGTGGGGCGAATGGTGGTGGTTTTGTTGGGGGAGGGGGATGGTGGTGTGATGGGGGGATATATGGTGGTGATGTTGTTGGGGGATGGTGGGGTGGTGGATGGTAGTGTTGTTGGGGGAGGGGGATGGTGGGGTGGTGGGGTGGTGTTGTTGGGGGAGGGGGACGGATGGTGGGGTGGTGGGGAGATGATAGTGTTGTTGGGGGAGGGGGATGGTGGGGTGGTGGGGTGGTGTTGTTGGGGGAGGGGGATGGTGGGGTGGTGGGGAGATGATAGTGTTGTTGGGGGAGGGGGATGGTGGGCTGGTGGGGGGATGGTGGTGGGGTGGGGAGATGGTTGTGTTGTTGGGGGAGGGGGATGGATGGTGGGGTGGGGAGGGATGGTGGTGGGGTGAGGGGAAGGAAGAACGTTTGTCAGCTTTGGTATGTATATACATACTGTACATGTGCACACTCCACCGACCCCTTCTCATGACTGTATGTGGTCATCTACATAATGATGTACTAGTGAGCGAAGGTGATTCCATGTTGGATGTATGTACTGTCTACGTACCTGCATTGTGTGCTGTCATAGTAATCAGTAATCCACATGCGTACATGCATGCACACACAAACACACGCACATTCAGACATGTACGTACATGCTTCTTGACCTTTAGGCTCTTGGTAAGATAACAGAAGAAGGAGTGTTTCTGGAGGAACTTGAAAGAAATCCCAGTAAGTACATACCAGAGGTGACCAAGGAAGATCTCAGTGCGGAGGTTGTAAAGGTGCTGTACTTGTGTAGGCATACATATACGTACGTAGATGTGTGTGCACTGATTGAAATGCCGTATGCGCTTTAATTTTCGTGGGGTGTATATTTCGCGGATCTTGTCTTTTAGCGATTTTCGCATTTTAATATTCATGGACGGCCATGTTTTGTCATTGCACAAGAGCCCGATCTAAATTTTCACGGGTCTAAACTTTCGCGGACGGCTTCCTATTCGTGAATACCGCGAATATTACACCACGCGAAAATTAAAGCGTATACGGTAGTAAGTATGTCAGAAATTTTCAAGTACTTGTGTGTGTGTGTGTGTGTGTGTGTGTGTGTGTGTGTGTGTGTGTGTGAGATCTGTGTATGCACACCTTCGTATGTATATACATATGTGTATGCTTCTTATTTCTTTCCTTTTGATGTGAAACTTCAAATATGTCCCAATATCATTTCAGTGAACAGCTTCATACAGTGTACATACGTTCACTGTATGTCTCTCTGTTTGTGTGTTTACCAGGTCGATTTGAACCGACCGATGAGTGAAGTACTGGCTCAGCTGTCGGAGTTCCCCATCAAGACCAGGCTGTCGCTGACGGGGACACTCATTGTAGCTCGGGACATTGCACATGCTAAGCTCCTGGAGAGACTGGAGGAGGGAGGAGGACTGCCGGACTACATCAAGAACCATCCGGTCTACTACGCTGGGCCTGCCAAAACCCCAGAAGTGAGAACGAAGATGATGTGTGTCTGTGTGTTTACTACTGTTTTGAGTATGTTTGATAATGCAATAATGATTTGTTATAATTACTGAGCGGTTTAGTGAGGTTGTTTCTGTCACCAGTGGGAGTCCATTCAAGGTTGTCCACAGCCCAGAACGCATATTTTCAACTCAAATTGTGGCTCCATTTCAAGACTGAAGAACACATCTGCAGTGAACAGTTGGATACATGTGTGCTACGAGTCACTACACCTTCGACTGTTTTGGTCAGAGAACAGTCAGTTCAGTTCAGTGAATTCTCGTTAATCTCCCACCGCTTTATCCGCCAAACTCTTTTATCCGCCATCAATTTTGTGCATGAATTATTACTAAAGACTGCAAATAGATTTGGATAATTGGCCAAATTTTTCAAAAGGAATTGTGCCGGATTAATGAGAGTTCACTGTAATATGGCAGAGAATTTTCAAATCTTGGCCTACTCGGCAGTCTTATTGCTCCAGTTGGAGCTCAATACATCATATTACAAGGCCTAGACTATTACACAGCCGATACTTAAGATTCAACAAAGAAGAGGAAGCATTTCTGATTTTAGCATTCAGGTTACTAAAATTAATATACGTTGGCCATGATGGTTGCCATTTGCTATCTGCCCTTTGTCTCTATGTTTGTGTACATGTATCCACTCCAAGTAGACCTGTTCCACACTCCAACTAGACCTGTACCACACTCCAACTAGACCTGTACCACACTCCAACTAGACCTGTACCACACTCCAACTAGACCTGTACCACACTCCAACTAGACCTGTACCACACTCCAACTAGACCTGTACCACACTCCAACTAGACCTGTTCCACACTCCAACTAGACCTGTACCACACTCCAACTAGACCTGTTCCACACTCCAACTAGACCTGTACCACACTCCAACTAGACCTGTACCACACTCCAACTAGACCTGTACCACACTCCAACTAGACCTGTTCCACACTCCAACTAGACCTGTACCACACTCCAACTAGACCTGTACCACACTCCAACTAGACCTGTTCCACACTCCAACTAGACCTGTACCACACTCCAACTAGACCTGTTCCACACTCCAACTAGACCTGTACCACACTCCAACTAGACCTGTACCACACTCCAACTAGACCTGTACCACACTCCAACTAGACCTGTTCCACACTCCAACTAGACCTGTACCACACTCCAACTAGACCTGTTCCACACTCCAACTAGACCTGTACCACACTCCAACTAGACCTGTACCACACTCCAACTAGACCTGTACCACACTCCAACTAGACCTGTACCACACTCCAACTAGACCTGTACCACACTCCAACTAGACCTGTACCACACTCCAACTAGACCTGTACCACACTCCAACTAGACCTGTTCCACACTCCAACTAGACCTGCACCACACTCCTACCTCTGTTCATGTAACCCGAAGTTCATTGCACTGCTTACTTGTTGCATGTACGTACAATGAACCTCTGTAATCCGACTCCTCTATAATCCAAATTCTCTCCAATCCCACCATCTTATGAGGTACAGTCACCATACTTAAGTATGGTATGAGGCACTTCGTAATTCAATAACCTCTTTATCTGACACTGTTTTCTTGCCCCATTGAGTGCTGCTGGATTAGAGAGATTTCACTGCATATACATACGTACATACTAGTTCATACTGTACGTACGTACGTACATACGTACTAGTTTGTACTTTATGTACATACTAGTTCGTACTGTACATACGTACATACGTACTAGTTTATTCTGTATGTACATATTAGTTCGTACTGTACGTACGTACTAGTTCGTACTGTACATGTACGTACGTACTAGTTTGTACTGTACATACATACTAGTTCGTACTGTACGTACATATTAGTTCATACTGTGCGTGGTTTTGCTGTGCGCATGGAATTAGTGAAGAGTATGTAGTCCCAGTGACACTCTACACTACACAGTATAGAGAGTCCATGGTAGACATTTACTGTCAATCTATTGACTAGCCTTGCTCCTCTGCCTCCTCTGTAGGGATACGCCAGTGGTTCGTTTGGTCCCACCACAGCAGGTAGAATGGACTCATATGTGTCAACTTTTCAAGCTGAAGGTGCCAGTATGGTAATGCTGGCCAAAGGAAATAGGAGTAAACAAGTGTGTGTGTGTGTGTGTGTGTGTGTGTGTGTGTGTGTGTGTGTGTGTGTGTGTGTGTGTGCATGTGTGTGTGTGTGTGTGTGTGTGTGTGTGTGTGTGCATGTGTGTGTGTGTGTGTGTGTGTGTGTGTGTGTGTGTGTGTATTTGCTTGGGTGTGCTCGGGTGTGTTTGTGTGTTTGTGTGTGTGTGCATGTGTGTGCATGTGTGTTTGTGTGTGTGTGTGTGCGTGTGTGTGTGTGTGTATGTGTGTGTGTGTGTGTGTGTGTGTGTATGTGTGTGTGTGTGTGTGTGTGTGTGTGTGTGTGTGTGTGTGTGTGTGTGTGTGTGCATGTGTGTGTGTGTGTGTGTGTGTGTGTGTGTGTGTGTGTGTGTGTGTGTGTATTTGCTTGGGTGTGCTTGGGTGTGTTTGTGTGTTTGTGTGTGTGTGCATGTGTGTGCATGTGTGTTTGTGTGTGTGTGTGCGTGTGTGTGTGTGTGTATGTGTGTGTGTGTGTGTGTGTGTGTGTGTGTGTGTGTGTGTGTGTGTGTGTGTGTGTGTGTGATGTACAGTACGTACATACATAGTACATCATGTGAAATTTATCATATGTATGCATAGCTTTGTGTATAGTTGGTTTTGACTGGTTTAGTTTAGCTCCTTGTCAATTAGAGCTTGTCTACTACAATTATGAATGGTAGGACTTTGAGCAACGAATCAGGGGTTGGGATGCCCCACCACTTTTGTATACAGTCAGACCTCACTCATCCGCACACATCCGTTCCAGATAAAATTACAGATAAAGTGAGGGAACTGGATAACTGCGGGAGCAGTAGCATAGTGTACAGTAGGGTTGTTGTAGATTTGTTCCAATTAAAACCTACTGCTGAAGGTGAGGGAACTGGTTATCTAAGGTGTAGATAAGAGAGGTCTGACTGCAGTTTCCTTCGGGCCTGCTGATAATGGACCCTCCATAATGAGGATACAGTATAATAAACCTTTCTACAAAGGACACAACTCAGATCCCAAACTGTGTCTTCCCTATTGTTCCAGTATGTACTTTAGACTCTAGTAGAGGACGACCTCTCTACAAAGGACAAAAGCAGCTGAGTTTATATTGTCCCAAAGTGTCCTTTTCGTAGAGGCTCCATCTTATAGGCTGTGTTTGCATATCTCTCCCCTCTCAATAGGTAACTCAGTCTTGTAAGAAGCACGGCGGGTTCTACCTGGGGTCCATAGGAGGGCCAGCTGCTATATTGGCTAGCAATTGCATCAAGAAGTTGGAGGTCCTCGAATACCCAGAGCTAGGAATGGAGGCAATTTGGAAGATCGAAGTGGAAGACTTCCCCGCCTTCATTGTTGTCGATGACAAGGGAAACGACTTCTTCCAGGAGTGGCTTGGTTAACACATACCTACATGCTACCTAACATAGTGAACGTGTACATTGGTGTGTAAATGTCGTTTGTAAGTAAATTAATGTGCGTTTACTGTAACTGTTGCAAGTTTTTGTGATGTATTCTGATACAATAATTAATGATTGCACATTAATGTGTGGATGAGTGGATCTTCACTATTAGCAATTTTATTCGTTGAAGCCAGGTTCTGCGAAAAATTAGTACAGTAAAATTATAATATAATATTTCCATCAATCCCGGGCCCAGGCTAAATTTTGTGAAAGATGGAAGCAAAACTGCATAATATGTATGGTAGTTATTACCTGGGTATAGGGCTTTACTATTTAATAGATCTGGGGACAAATTAATTGGTGTTATAGAATTAATTATGCAATTATATATTGCCAATCAAGTATACAAAATTAATTAATTAAAAGCAATATATGCATGGAATATAGATGTCAGTTATACATAATATCCCGCGCATTATAATTAATTTCATTCGCATGATCTATCCATGGCCAGCTGTCATGCGCATATGCATGCATGTGTCAGTGTAGTTTGTGTAGCCATGCAGCTGCAGATCCTATATATACTCACTGTATGGGAATAGGGTCTGGCTACACAAGACTATATATTGACGGCCATATTGTACAAGTACCTAAGATTACACAATGTCATATGAAATGCAGTGATCTCTTGTTAGTCCACCATGCTTATGCACGTCATGTAATTATTAATTTGATTTGAAAATTTGGGGGGATCAATGCATGAGTTTGGCAGATTATTCAATTATAAACCAATTGTGCATTTTTTAATCAATTACAATTCATGCACAACATTGCATGCTGGCGGATGAAGGGTTGCAGATTATAATGAGAATTCACTATAATTACGGTGTCAGTGTACAAGTATCAGATTAATATTAATTCTAAATGTCAGTATATATACAATGCTTTCTTTAGGATTAAGACGCAGGTCCTCAGGCTATAGGATACACCTATAAATTGATAGCATGGGACTTAATTAGTGTCACAACCAGAACCACTGTTCAAGGCTCGATGAACCATGAACCCTCGAATTGAAGGTCTATTATCGAACTATTGATTTTGGCGTCCGACTACGCGAGACTAGAAGGGACGCCATTTTAACATCGTATAGCGCTGTTTGCGGGGAATACCCGTTCACGTTCGGAAAATAGTGACAAGCGCACGCAGTTTCTAAGGCACGGTTGTGAGTGAATCCGATCCGCGATGACCGACCATTGCCTGTGTACAGGGTGGAAACCGTTCGGTAGTGGTCACATTGGTTCTGAAGTTCTTTCAGGTATGTCTAGTTGTGAATAATGACTCCAGTCCTTTACGTCGTTCTTGTTTCACAACTAAACTAGACACGTTATTCTGTTTTTATTCTTTAAACTACTTTCTAGTAGAACAATGCTCACTGAAGTATGCTCTAGTATCACGTTTGCAGCGCGCACTGGGTACAGTGTAGCCTGTCGTAACGGTGGGGTAATTTGGCACACTGGGATAATTCGGGACAGGGCCTTTACTTCTTCCGTTGTTAAGCTGTCCAGCCCCATTTGCTATTGCTGAATGCCCAATTCATGGAGACAACATTGACAAGGAATAATGTGTGTACCTTGTGGTTGACACTGCTTTGACCTGCCGTTCCGAATTACCTCGCTTTACCCTGTGTCGGGTTTAGTCTTAGCTCCCGCTGCACCACACTGTATTGTTAGTCTCAGCTCCTACTGCACCACACTGTATTGTTAGTCTCAGCTCCTACTGTACCACACTGTATTGTTAGTCTCAGCTCCTACTGTACCACACTGTATTGTTAGTCTCAGCTCCTACTGTACCACACTGTATTGTTAGTCTCAGCTCCTACTGTACCACACTGTATTGTTAGTCTCAGCTCCTACTGTACCACACTGTATTGTTAGTCTCAGCTCCTACTGCACCACACTGTATTGTTAGTCTCAGCTCCTACTGCACCACACTGTATTGTTAGTCTCAGCTCCTACTGCACCACACTGTATTGTTAGTCTCAGCTCCTACTGCACCACACTGTATTGTTAGTCTCAGCTCCTACTGCACCACACTGTATTGTTAGTCTCAGCTCCTACTGCACCACACTGTATTGTTAGTCTCAGCTCCTACTGCACCACACTGTATTGTTAGTCTCAGCTCCTACTGCACCACACTGTATTGTTAGTCTCAGCTCCTACTGCACCACACTGTATTGTTAGTCTCAGCTCCTACTGTACCACACTGTATTGTTAGTCTCAGCTCCTACTGCACCACACTGTATTGTTAGTCTCAGCTCCTACTGTACCACACTGTATTGTTAGTCTCAGCTCCTACTGCACCACACTGTATTGTTTAGTCTGTACTTGCTGTTGCGGAGGTCATGCAAGTATAGTCGGCCTTTCGTTTATCTGAATGCACATGTTCCCCATAAATTGTGTTGGATAAAAGTGAAGGGGTGGGCTGTGTGCTAGTCAACTGAGTGATGAGGATTCTCAGCAAAGGGTCAGGTAAGTAACGTTTTCAGATAAATCTGTGTTGGATAAATGAAATACGTATGACTGCACAGTGAAATCTCTGATAGCGGATACTATGAAAGAAGGACAACCTCTCTACAGAGGACACAGCTTGAGGGCGATCCCAAAGTATTCTTTCCCTATAATTCCAATACACTTTGAACCTCCTTACAAAGGACAGAAGAGGCAGTGTCCTAAAGTGTCCATTATTTGGGATTCCCCTGTGACAGGACTTGATTATTCCCTTAGTCAATCCAGCTGTGAGATCAGTATCTTTGTACTAAAACCCTTTCATTTCTGCAGTAATGCAAACTCTCCATCAGAAAGAGAATGTCCTTAGGGTTGACGAATGCCGTGGACTGGGAAACACCTTCTGTGAAGGTCCCCTCGAATGGCTCGCAGTTCTACCTCTGATTGTTGCACGCAAACCTCGCAGCAAAGACAGCATAAGGAGAACACGTAGTGTGCTACAAGAAGGCGGAGGCTGGTATCGCAATTCTCTCCTAAATAATCTATTGGGTGAGTACAAATCTCATAATTAAAAGAAATATTTCATTAAAACTTGCATGCACGATTTATTGTGATTCAGAAATTTATTATAACAGTGGAACCTGTATAATGTGGACGTCCTGATGACCACCAAAACTGTCCTGATTTTCCAAGCAGGGTTGCCCCAATACATTGTTACTAAGTATTGCACCGTGTCATTGTAACATAGCCATTAAAGTTGTGGTAGGTTTTTTCAATATAATATGCTGTTGGGCTGTCATTAATCCGCCAATATTCTTCAAAACGAATTGTGGCGGATTAACGAGAATTCACTGTAATTTCTGTTCATATCACATGTACACATGTGTCAACATACATCTATAGTGACCGGGTCAGTTAGTGTTTTGGTACAACTTCAGTGCTGGAAGAGCTGTCCGATGCAAAGGTGCTAACTGTTAAAATGACTGAAGAAATGGAGAACATGAAGGGTTCCTTGAACGAGAGACTAGTAAGGACCCTCTGCAGTGAAGATTCAGGTGGTCTTACCAAGTCAGCGGAAATATTGGAAAAGCATGGATACCCTGACGAGAGGAGAGTATTGCTGGGTCAGTGAGTTCATGTGTACTATCCCTTCTGTGCATTGTGTGTGTGTAGCATCCCTTCTGTGCATTGTGTGTGTAATATCCCTTCTGTGCATTGTGTGTGTGTAGCATCCCTTCTGTGCATTGTGTGTGTAGCATCCCTTCTGTGCATTGTGTGTGTACTATCCCTTCTGTGCATTGTGTGTGTTCGTTACTGCCACTTTTGCCATGAGTTAGTCTTGTGTAGCCAGACCTGCCTGTTACCTGGTCTGATCTGCGAGACTACTCATTAGTATTTTGATCTTCATCTGTGAGATCAATTGCCATCACCCATTATCCTTAAGACAGGGCAACAAAGAGTAAAATACCATGTTTAGATGGAAAGATCGATCAATCTGAAACAAAATTCTACAAATCCCATTATTATACTTGCTGGGTTCACTTGATACAGTAGTACAGTGGAACCTGTCTATTGTGGTCACTGTGTAATGCAGCCACCTGTCTATAGCAGCCACTAATTCTTCTCTGAATCAGCAGTAATGTACGTATGGTATTCTACCTCATTAAAGCAGCCACCTGTCTATAACAGCCAAAAAATTTCACCCCAATGGTGACCACAGTAGACATGTGCCACTGTATTTTTGTTGAATTTTTTATGTTCTTTATGTTCTGTTAATGTACTGCATGTATTCCAGAATGCCCGCCTACTTCCTTCTTTTCTATGTCTGTTGACGTGTGTTGGGCAGGAGAATACAGTATGTACTGTGAATAAAATGGAGGAAGGAGTCTGGCTATGCAGGACTAACTATAAAATGGAGGAAGGAGTCTGGCTATGCAGGACTAACTATAGTGTTCGTTATACATGACCTCAACTTGACCTGCTGTTTCTCTTGACCACTAGTTATGGCTGAGCTGAAAGCATTCAACTGTTTATCGGTTGCGGAAACAACATCTTTGTTGCGTCACTACTGTAGCTCCATCAATGAGAATAAGGATGATGATAATTGGGCGTGTGATCTAGTAGTTCTGGCAGCCACCAAGGACAGTGGGATTGTTAAGAACATGGCAGTTGTCATGGACACTCATGGGTTTTCAGACATTCCTAAAGTCTTGAAAAGTGTGTGTGTGTGTGTGTGTGTGTGTGTGTGTGTGTGTGTGTGTGTGTGTGTGTGTGTGTGTGTGTGTGTGTGTATGTGTGATATTTCATATGTACGGTAAACCTGTCTTAAAGACCACTGGCATAGTAAGACCACCTGTCTACATTGACCACTGTAGGCAGGTCCATGGGCCACCTCAGTGATACTAATGCACCTCTCTACAAGGACCACCTGTCTGTAGAGACCACTGTAGGCTGCTCCATGGGCCACCTCAGTGATACTAATGCA
>CAUJGJ010000264.1:1456200-1506200 GCA_963170055.1 Halisarca cf. caerulea | reverse complement strand
GTGTGTGTTGCATGTGTGCGTGTGTATGTGTGTGTGTGTGTGTGTGTGTGTGTGTGTGTGTGTTGCATGTGTGCGTGTGTATGTGTGTGTGTGTGTGTGTGTGTGTGTTGCATGTGTGCGTGTGTATGTGTGTGTGTGTGTGTTGCATGTGTGCGTGTGTATGTGTGTGTGTGTGTGTGTGTGTGTGTTGCATGTGTGCGTGTGTATGTGTGTGTGTGTGTGTGTGTGTGTGTGTGTGTTGCATGTGTGCGTGTGTATGTATGTGTGTGTGTGTGTGTGTGTGTTGCATGTGTGCGTGCGTGTGTGTGTGTGTGTGTGTGTGTGTGTGTGTGTGTGTGTGTGTGTGTGTGTGTGTGTGTGTGTGCTTGTGCTTGCATTTGTGTGCATGTACCTGTTATTTTACACAATTGCAGTATACAGAGGTACGTATGTATGTGTATAGGTACCTAGGTATAGTAGGTACATATGCACAGGTACCTATGTACAGTAGGTGTGTATGCACAAAAGTGTTACATTTTATAAGTACTCTTCATTTCTCTTCCAGCATGAACGCAGGTCAGTCATTAAAGAGGAGTTTCAACCCAAGTGTGTGAACGGTAAGAATGAGATGAGACGAATGCTCTCCTGGTACTGTACTTACAGTGAAATCTCCGATAGTGGACGTTCCGAAATGAGGACAACCTCTCTACAAAGAACACAGCTTGAGGTCACAAACTATTTCCTCTCTATAGTTCCAGTACATTCTGAACCTCCCAAAGAGGACAATTTCCGTACAAAGGACAAAAGAGGCTGTCCCAAAGTGTCCTTTATTCAGAAATTCCACTCAATACAGTATCTGTTGTGCTGGTTTCAGTTGCATCGTAAACTGTTGGAGTATCTATGGTTGCATACATCAGAATCTCTAGCTATCAAAGGATACATGTTCACGTACATTTCAGTACACTCATTTCAGAGGGTGTAAATGTACAGGACACATGTCAGTGTACATGACACATGTCAGTGTACAGGGCACATGTCAGTGTACATGACACATGGCAGTGTACAGGGCACATGTCAGTGTACAGGACACGTGTCAGTGTACAGGGCACATGTCAGTGTACAGGACACGTGTCAGTGTACAGGGCACATGTCAGTGTACAGGACACGTGTCAGTGTACAGGGCACATGTCAGTGTACAGGACACGTGTCAGTGTACAGGGCACATGTCAGTGTACAGGACACATGTCAGTGTACAGGACACATGTCAGTGTACAGGACACATGTCAGTGAACAGGACACATGTCAATGTACAGGACACATGTCAATGAACAGGACACATGTCAATGAACAGGGCACATGTCAGTGTACATGACACATGTCAGTAAACAGGACACATGTCAGTGTGTGGGACTGCAATAGGAACTGAGTCGTTGGTGTCCAATGGAGGTCCCACTGTGTACAAAAGCCACTCCAGATACAGTCAACACTGTTCCAGCATACACGTACGTACATACGCATGGCTGTACAGTAGGGATGTGTGATATTGATTTTAATCAGGCACGATTATTGTCCAACTAAAGCCACAATTATCACGATAATCCTACAGCACTGAAGTGCTAAATTATGATGTCTAAATGCAACAAACCACATGAGTTTTGGGTATGCCAAACCAAACTTTATGCTGACACTTGAATTGGAAAGAGGTAATACACACATGCACAGATATGTGCAACAATTATCCCAATAACTCATCACTAACTTGTACTTGTATGCAGTTTCGTCCAATTTATCAGAAACAAAAACATTACACACTAACCTGGGGATCAGATATCTTGTCAGATAGACCGGACCACACTGTGTGTATCCTTTACGTGTTGATTTTGTATGCAAAGACATTGGATTGTTCTTCCTTCTTCAGCTATCTCTTCTGTTGACGACTTCACTCCTTATATGGGGTCCATCCTCCCCCACCTATCCCTCTTGGGAACTGTGCTGGGTATTCCCCAACACACTGCTACTACTACTACCACCACCACTACCACTGCTGCCGTCTCGGATAGACCTGGAGATCCAGTCTCTCAATGTAGAGAGGTCCTACAGCACTGGTTGGATGGGACTCCCCACCCAACATGGGACCTCTTCTGCAGCAAGATTGAAAACACTGAGGAGTTTAACACCTTGCGAGCAGAAGTATGTACTTCAAAGCGTAGTACGTTGTAGACAGCAGTGCATGCGAGTGACATGCACTATATCACGCATGCAAGTCCTAATTTTTGTAGCACAATTTTGCCGTGCAATACATACAGCTTGCAAAAATTAATGTTCGGAACATGCCTTCATTGATATTATGCAATTGCAATCATCAATCATATTATATAACTTTTTTCAAGACAATTTTTTTCCAAATTAATATTATTATAAATTCGATCAGTATTTGCATTCACTACAATATACAGTACAAAACCACTCATGAAGACCACCTGTATAGAAGGACCATCCACTTGTCTATAAAGTGCATGATGTCCACTGTGGACAGGTCCAGGAGCCACTATACAGAGCAATATATTGCACCACTATACTTAAGGACCACTTGTCATGCATATAAATAAAGTGCATGACCTCTGTACGTGACATGCATGCATGCAGGTCCATGCAGCTGAAACCAATTTAATATAGGGCATGCATGTACGTACGTATACTATATTGCACCTCTATATAAGGACCAACTTCCTTTAAGTGGTCTATACTGGTTTTACTGTATATTTATATATAATTCAAAGTTACAGTAAAATCTCGATAATTCAAACCAGCTCATGCAGAGCCTGCCAATTTGTTTGACTTATCCACACATTTGAATTACGAGAACATCTTTAATACTCAGTGAATACAAGTGGTACTCTGTGCAATGGTTTGAATAACGCACATATTTGAAATATACTGATTTGAATTATCGAGATTTTACTGTATATATTATATATTATATAATTATATAATTCATAATATAATTACTATAATAATAATCTTATAGATATCTGTATTATTATGCCATGTATACATGCATGCACACTGCAGTGTAATCATTATAATAGAATTATTTCCTATTAATTATACATATGCGCACATAATATGTTAATTATAAACTATATTTAAAGTTTTGCCTGCATATATATGTACGTCTGATTGAATTTGATATCATGTGCATGTGCAAAAGTGGCTCGATCTGACACTGTGCATGGTAGCTGATTGATACATACCCACACTACTGTAGCAACATTTTATGGTAAATATACTTCTAACTTCAGACATTAAACTGCAGTGAGTTATTTGCAATGAAAAATTCAGGACCATTGACCATGCATGATCGAATCTGATGCATGCTGTCCGTATTACAATCATTATTATAAAATCAATTGCTAGGAACACAACAAAGATACAGGAAAGTGTCTCCAACATGCTCTGCAAGCCATAAACATCGCACTGTCTCCAAAACCACGTCATTTAAAACAATTTACTCATCCAGTTCGTTGTCATTGGTTGAGGTAAACACTGAAGGAGCTCTAAACTCTAAGATGTCCTCAAAGACAAGTTTCTTTGAAAGCAGCTGTAAAGAGAAAGAATCCTCTCCTTCATCCCTGTGTTCAGCTACATCAATCTTGACATTGTGGTTGTTGGCCTGTACAGGATGGAGTGAACATGAGACAATGTGTGTGACACAGAGCTATCATGATATGGACATTGAACCCTACGCTATGTACGTACGTACGTAGTACAATGGAACATGTCTAAACTGAACACTCTCTAAACTGGATGTGTTTTCAAGTGCAGCCATCTATAATACTTGTCACTCACGCCCATGTGCACTCATCCCCATGTGCACCCACCCACCCATGTACACTCATCCCCATGTTCACTCATCCTCATGTGTACACCCACCCATGTGCACTCATCCCCATGTGCACTACTGCCCATGCATACATACAAGCAAACACACAGTCATGCATACACACACACACACACACACACACACACACACACACACAGAGGCTCACCAGCTGCAGCATGGCTGAAAATATCCTACAGATGTCGTAACGTGTTTTGCCATTGACAAGATCCACAAAAGAAATCCACTCGGACTCTGTACAAAGTAATGAAGAACTGAATGTGTAAGTACTAGATGGGCAAGGTAAGAGGAGTACAGAGGATTCACTTATAACAAACTCCCCTAATAGTGGAAACCTCTCAATAACAGACTGTTTCTGTGGGTCCAGATAGATTGCTATGCATAACCTCTGAATAGTGGAAACCTCTGTACAACAAACTGTTTTTCAGGTCCCAAAGTGGCCGTTATACAGAGGTTCCACTGTATATAAAATACAGTGGAACCTCTGTAATAAGGACACCTTTGGGACCATAGTAAGCTGTCCAGTACTGTGGAACCTCTACAATAAGGACACCTTTAGGACCTCAGTGAGCTGTCCTGTACTGTGGAACCTCTATAATGAGGACACTATTGGGACCACAGTAAACTTCCCTGTATGTGGAGGTGTCCATATTTTGGACGATTCAAATGTACATACACATGTCAATGCAAGGGATGTGAAATGGGACAGAGCAAGGGTGTCTTCTGTTAAAGGAGGTGGCTGCATTTGGGACATGATCTTTGGTAGAGGTTCCACTGTACATCAGGTTCTATGCATACACCATGTACTGTACACAGATATATGTGTGCATGCATGTACGCATATACCCACGTACATGTACACAGATGTACGTATGTGTGCATGCATGTACGCATATGCCCACGTATATGTACACAGATGTGTGTATGTATGTATGTACGTATATAACCACATACATGTACACAGATGCATGTGTGCATGTATGTACGCGTATGCCCACGTACATGTACACAGATGTATGTGTGTATGCATGTACATACGCATGTAATAATTGCATCCATATTCATAAAGTAATATCCACCATAAAGCGGTAATTGATTGACCTTGGGCTGCCCTCTCAGTCAATTAATTTGCACTTTATGCTGCTGTAGCACACCAAGGCAGGATACAACTATTGTGTGTCATGGTGAAGCAAAACACTGCAAAATGTGACAATTGACAACTATAAATTAATGAGGCATGAATGGGTTTTGGCTGGCAGGAGATTGACAAGAACCTTGACCTGGGCTACATCGTGAATGTAAGCCCGCGGTACTCTTTGATCCACCCAACTTTCGCCCCCGCACCATGACACATATACCCATGTACATGTACACAGATGTGTGTGTGTATGTACAGTGTAACTAATCTGGAACCCTCTCTAAACTGGACATGTTTTCAAGTCCTGTTCTCTATATTTACTGTACATACAGAACCTCTCTAATCTGGAACCCTCTCTAAACTGAACCATTTCTTTGGTCCCAAGGGTGTTCGGTTTGGAGAGGTTACACTGAACGTATGCCTGTATGTACGTAACAGCAATAGCAAGGCTCACCTGTCTGCCTCATGGTGTGGTCGAGGTCCTCAACTATTTGAGAGCCGTAGGTATGTATGTCGAATGGAGGATGGCGGTCCTGTAATGGGGGAAAGATACAGGCAGATACACTAGGACAGAAGTACATACGTATGTACAATTGTGTATGTATGTAATAGTTATACCCCATTTAGGCATGGTACATGGAAAATAGACACTTGCAATGTAGACCAGGGGGGGGGGGGGTGGCGGAGCACAAGGGGTCTACGCAAGTGTCTGTTTCCCATGTACCGTGCCTAAATGGGGTACAACTAACTTGTATCCTGCCGCAACTGACAGTAAATTTCCCACGACTTAGATATTGTAGAAGGGTGAAGCCATACATCGTGCTTGCAGGTTATAGCAAAGTGTTCTGCTGATGCACAGCAGGGGCGGATCCAGGATTTCCTGAAGGGGGTTCTTTTATATCATTCAGTAATTTAGGAATACGTGGGAATGCTAGTTCTGCTGTCTCAATGCTGAATGTACTACTGAAGAAGTGCAATCAGCACTTTTCCTTCTCCTCTGCTGTAATTTTGATTACTAGCAAACAATGTACTTTGCACACTTATCACAATAATATTTGTCATCTCCACTGCTGACAGGCAATGGATTGTGTTACAAATTGTGCGTGTTCGTGCATTACAAATTCTAATATGCCCAAAATGGCTGATCAACGGAAGCCAACAGCTACATAAAGAGGAAATTTGATCTAAAAGAGCGCTTCTTCTCTATTTCCAACCCTAAATCTTTGTTCTTCTATGAAGTTTGGGTAAATAAACTTAGAATCATAGCTGGAATGTAAGTTTTATTACTTTTAATTCACATTTGGATTATGTAGCCTGGAATATTAAAATGAAGGATTAGAAAAAGGGGGGTTCGTCCGAGCCCAACGAACCACCCTGAATCCACCAGTGCGCAGGTACCCTTAATTGTTACAGTTGGCAAACATCCTGTGAGTACACACCCTTTGTACCCCGGTGTACACACCCCATGTACCTCGGTGTACATGTGGCATGTACACAGTACACACCCCTTGTACCCCAGTGTACACACCCCATGTACCCCGGTGTACATGTGGCATGTACACAGTACACACCCCTTGTACCCCGGTGTACATGTGGTGTGTACTCATAGTGGTGTTTTTAAAGTAAACAGAAAACGCCCACACATCAGGATACACTTTTATGTGTATGTATGTATGTATGTTGGTATGTGTATATTGTACACCTGCACTTTCAGGCTTCTCTGAGGAGCGGCATTTGCCCCCCACCCCCACACAATATTTGTGATGCTAAAATCTCATTATCAACTGTCCACTTTATGGTAGATCTTACAGCTATTCCCCCCCCTCCCCCACACGGGATTATTCCTGAAAGATAACACAGTCTTCTATCAGGATGGTGAACAGTGCAGGTCATGTAGTGCGCAACAATAAACCTTGTTGTGAACCAACATCTAAACACCTTTGGCGGGAAAGTTTTGGAACACAAAACTTTAGCAGAAGGAGAACAATGTGTACATGTGTACATATGCGTCCCTTCATATTTCCCAAGTGGCATTTCCTTAACATTTCAACAACTTTCATACCTCTTCCTGCAGCTGTGGTCTGATCCGGTCGTCCCACTCCTGCACTCGTTTTGATAGCTCTGTTTCTTGGGCGTATGTGTGGGCTTGTACCAGAGTCTGCTCCTGTGGTGTGTTGTGAGCGTTTCAGTGAGCAAGATCAAAGTACCATGCATGCTCAATACATATTATATATATGTATGTACAATACTGCACATATATATGCATGCTCAATACTGCACATATGTATGTATATGTATGTTCAATACTGCACATAATATATATGTATGTTCAATACTGCATATACTGTATATGCATATAAATTACATACAGTTGAATACAGTACAGTGGAGCCTGTCTAATGCAGTCACCATTGGGACAGAGCTTCCCTGGCTGTTTTACACAGGTGGTTGCATTACCAGGGTTCTTATTAATATTCATCATAGGAAAACTATGAATATAAATGAAATGTGGGCAAAAGAAAATGGCTACCGTCGCTAGACTTTCAACTAAATGTTTTGTGTACGATTTTGTGACTACAGGGATATTTAGGTATTTCAAGCTGGGAATAATGCATAGGCTGTTGAAAAGACACGCTCTAATAAACATGAATGGCATTGTGGAAGTCTTTGGCTCTTTCTCCGCTACCTTCCTTCCCATCCAAGAAGACTGCACACTGGTTTAGATATCAATTTTATTAGCATTAAAAGTACATAATTAAACTTCCTTGACTGTACAAGACAGTGTAAAATGTCACTCGGTACTTGACAAGGGTGACCGTATATAACGCATTAGACAGATGGCCGGCTTAATCGGGTTTTGATATTATATGAAATTGATGGCTGTTCATTTGGTACTGGAAGTTGGTGACGGTTTTCAGCAGTTTGTCTCTTTAATGAGGTGTCCGCTAACACAGGTCCCACTGCATACATATGCACATACAGACACAGCAAAGAAAGTAAAACCTCCAAATAAAGGACGCTTTGGGGCAATACAATTTCATCTGATTATGTCCTTTGTAGAGAAGATGTCTTCTTTCGAAGGTTCAAAAGGTACTAAAATTATAGAAATACTTTGGGACTGCAAACAATGTCCTTTGCAGAGAGGTTCATTGGTTTTCCCCTAATCAACATCTACGTATGTACCCGCTTCATATTGGGTACAGTGCATGAAACCGTTTAAAATGGTAAAGGAAGAAGGATGAGCAGAACCCTGCAAGAAGGCTTTCACAGTATGATTTCTAATAAGGTAAATATGACATTCTGCCCCCCCCCCCCCCAGGTTTCATCCATTTAGACTCCACTGAGTGCAGTCACACCTCACTGATCTGCATCATACATCTGTTCTGGATGACATTGGGGATAAAGTGAGGGAACTTGATAAATGAGGGAGCAGTAGTATAGTGTACAGTAGGATCATTGCAGGTTTGTTCCAATAAAACCCACTGTGGAAGGTGAGGGAACTGGATAAGTGAGGTCAAACACACACACACACACACACACTATATATATATATATATATATATATATAATTGCATACACTTTTAATATTCACATGGTTTTATATTGTTAACAGTTTTGTGGATTGGAAGTCATCCGTGAACATTTACACCCGCGAAAATTTAGATCGTGCTCTTGTGCAATGGCTAAACATGGCCGTCTGCAAATATAAAAATGTGCAAATCACTAAAATCCAAGATCAACAAAAGTTCCCCCCCCCCCCCCAAAAACTAAAGTGCACACAGCATGTACATACGTATGTGCGTAGTAGACGATAATGTGAGGAGCACTAACCACATAGTCCCTGACTAGCTCCTCATAGCTCTGTACGAGTCCTGGACGTTTTGTTGTCACATCACAAGAAACATTGAAAGCTGCAATACAGGAAAGACAAATACTGTAAATCATGAAAAGAGTGCATGTAAAAAATACAGGCATTGCGTGGTTAAGTTTGTTTGTAAAATACGTAATTTTACAACACAATTAGATGAAATTCTAGTTCATTCTTAATAATAAAATCTGTAAATTTGCAATGGTCCAATACAATACATTATGAATACAGCAAAACCTCTCCAATCCGGCCACCTTGGGACCAAGAAATTTGGCTGGATTAGAGAGGTGGCCGGGATAGACAGGTTCATTCCAATACATGGATGACTTTTGGGACCAAACAGCATGGCCGGTTTAGACAGTGTGGCCGACTTATGAAGGCTCAGATTAGAGAGGTTCACGGTAATGCAAAGCCGCCATGTTTTATATGCAGAACATGACCACCTCACCGACAGGGTCCACTCTGGTCCCGTGAGGTGGACTGTAGTCTCCAACCACTTCACCTCCGCCTACTCGGCCAAGAGCAGTGTCCACTTGATTCTGGAGGCTGTCATCATCAACAACATCTACAGATGTGAGAGAAAAAGGTAAGTACGTATATACAGTGAAACCTCTATAATGCGACACCTCAATAATCCAACATTCTCTCTAATACAGTGAAACCTCTCTAAACCGAACTCTCTGTAATCTGAAACCCTCTCTAAACTGGACATGTTTTCAAGTCCCGCTCTCTATATTTGCTGTACAAACAGAACCTCTCCAGCCCGGGAACCTCTCTAAACTGAACCATTTCTGTGGTCCCAAGGGTGTTCGGTTTGGAGAAGTTACACTGTACAACCATTGCATGAGGTACAGTCAACATATTAAAGTCTGCTACGAGTCACTCCGTAATCCGACAACCTCCTAATCTGACACTGTTTTTAATCTCCACTGAGTGTTGGATTGGAGAGGGTTCACTTCACATCTGAGCACACCCGGAACCACAACAACAGCGCTGGTCACACACACACACACAGACAAACCATCGTGAACATAGTTCAGGCTGTATCCACCATCTTCGTCATCCACTTCCTCCATTGCTGGTGCCTGGACCAACACTGCTTCTTTTCTTGCTTGTTTCTATGGCAATGCATGGAAACATACGATTTCTATTGTCCTCAATGATATTATACAATAATTCTAAGATAATTCACAAAAAGTATAATATGTATGTATGCACACACACACACACACACACACACACACACACACACACACAAACACACACACACACACACACACACACACACACACACACACACCAGTGTTCATGATAACGTTTCGGAGGTGTCTGGACAATTTGTCAGGACAAACTCCAGAATGTCCAAACATTCACATATTTGCTTGGACATGATAATTTTGATAAGCGATCAAATACTTTGCCTATTTCTCCTTGCAATCATGTATGCGGTTGTAAGCCAGCATACATATAAAGATTCTGGTATTTTCATACTATATTTAGTAGCAATTTAGCATTTTCCTACTTTTACTACCATGTACACTATGTTTTCATTAGCAAAACAATATTATTACATTCAGTGCAAGTGAAAAGGCTTGTACAACTTGCTTTTATAGCACCAGAGTCCACATAATACCTAGGAGAGGCTGCTTTGAAATGCAGGGCTATTAAGCAGCTGCTTGTTTCCTTTAGTTCCACTACCTAATTAATAGCAGAAAGTGACAGACCACAAATTTGTCACCTGAATAATGACAGCCTCCTACAGCCATAAACACTTCCTTTGACCAGACACAATGTCAGGACAAAGTTGATATCGATGATGTCTGATGGATGTCTGATGTCTGAACGTCATTTCGAACACTGCACACACACACACACACACACACACACACACACACACACACACACACACACACACACACACACACTGGAATAACAGTCGTGGACATGTGCAGCACATGCAGCACACATTTCTGGCACTCACCAGTTTAGCTGTCATCATTTTTTGCCTTCGTTTTCGAACATTAGTTTCTTTCCAGTGTTGAGCTTCACTTTCTAAATGTAGAAGTTATGTAAATACAGGTACAATATGCGTACATAATACGACATACGTACGTATGTACAACATAATGTAGAACACTGGAATGGGTCCAAATGTGTGTGTGTGTGTGTGTGTGTGTGTGTGTGTGTGTGTGTGTGTGTGTGTGTGTGTGTGTGTGTGTAGGGGGGCTGTGTGTATGCCTGTTTCTGTGGGGCTGTATGGGAGCGTGTGTGTGTATGTACATACATATTTATGTATGTGTGTATGCATGTACGTATGAGTGCACATATATGTGTCCATGTACATGCACATGAATAAATGCATACACACATATGTACGTACACACATACATAAGTACCAGGATAAGAGGGTGCTTTCCATTGCTGCTTGGGGAACAAGGAGGAGTGAGAGTAAACTGTGAAGGAAAGAAACTCACTATCAACACCTAGCAATGACAGATCCACCCCACTACAGATCCACCCCAAAACAGATCCACCCCCACTACAGATCCACGCCACTACAGATCCACCCCACTACAGATCCACCCCACTACAGATCCACCCCACTACAGATCCACCCCACTACAGATCCACCCCCACTACAGATCCACCCCCACTACAGATCCACCCCACTACAGATCCACCCCCACTACAGATCCACCCCCACTACAGATCCACCCCCACTACAGATCCACCCCACTACAGATCCACCCCACTACAGATCCACCCCACTACAGATCCACCCCCACTACAGATCCACCCCCACTACAGATCCACCCCCACTACAGATCCACCCCCACTACAGATCCACCCCCACTACAGATCCACCCCCACTACAGATCCACCCCACTACAGATCCACCCCACTACAGATCCACCCACACTACAGATCCACCCCACAACAGATCCCCCCACTACAGATCCACCCCCACTACAGATCCACCCCACTACAGATCCACCCCCACTACAGATCCACCCCCACTACAGATCCACCCCACTACAGATCCACCCCCACTACAGATCCACCCCACTACAGATCCACCCCACTACAGATCCACCCCACTACAGATCCATCCCCACTACAGATCCACCCCACTACAGATCCACCCCACTACAGATCCACCCCCACTACAGATCCACCCCCACTACAGATCCACCCCCACTACAGATCCACCCCCACTACAGATCCACCCCCACTACAGGTCCACCCCCACTACAGATCCACCCCCACTACAGATCCACCCCCACTACAGATCCACCCCACTACAGATCCACCCCCACTACAGGTCCACCCCACAACAGATCATAATAACTTCACATAGGGTTGGTTTAGGGACTAGTTTTAAGTAAACTCCCATGGCATAGGGATCTCTATGCTAGTTGATCTCACCACACTCACAGCTGTCAACAATGAACTCTAGAAGAGGTTGTTTGGGGGGTGGAGGCTGGTCCACTGACTTCCTCTTCTTTGCCTTTGACTGAGACGCCTTTGGAGGACGAAAGGTGTTGCCTATTGTACGCAGAAAGAGACACAGGAAGACAAGCCACTCTGTCAACAATACGCCCATGTTCAGATCCTGATACAATTGTGACTCTTTAATCCAGCCACATTTGTTGCACCGAAAGATGATGGATTAAAGGGGATGTTGGACTAACAAATCTTCTTACAATGCACTGTGCACATTGGGTACACATTTATACAGGCAGGACAGCAAGGGTTCTGGATTATCAAAGGCCAGATCAAAGAATACTGACTGCATAGAAGTATACACTGTACACAGAAGCACATACAAACACGGAGCATATAATAAAGCTACAAATACATATTGAGGTGCTGGTAAAGCTGAAGGCTTGCTGTCCAACAGCACTCTTCATTGAAGGAAGGTTGGGAAGATGGCAAGAACGGGTAGAGTAGGAATGGGTAGGAGGCTGAGAGAGGAGAAATAAGCCTCCTACAGGTTTTTAGGGGCTGCCTGCGCCTATATTGTTTTGATTTGGACCGGTGTGTAACGCTCGTTAGATATATATATATATATATACATATATATATATATATATATATATATATATATATATATATAATATGGATTTGAAGAAAAGTCTTATAATAGAGAATTTATATAATAGTAATAGAGAAGTATGAATTTATACAGAAATGAGTTATAGGAATTGTTTTGAAAACAATTGCCAAATATGGCAATTGTTTTCAAAACAATCGTTCAGTTACAATAAACAGTATGTTCTATGAATGTTCAGCTGTGCACTTACCCTTCAATGCTTTTCAAGTGATTCAAGTGTATGGGGTGGCAGCCCCCACGAGTTTTTAACCCGAATTACTTGTTTTTTAGAGGGGGGCAGGGGGGGGGCACTCCCTGAAATTTGCTCGGCCCTCCTATGTGTGAGTAGCTGGGTACATGGCTAGCCCCCCCTTAAGTGTAGGAAGTTTCAACATGCCCCCCTGGCATTTTTTTTCTAGAAAAATCCCTGTCCTACCCATTCTTACTATAGGAGTATTCACTGTACACAGAAACACATACAAACACAGAGCATATAATAATAAAGCTACAAATATGAGCGCGACAATAATACGCTATTTTTTTGCAAAATGAGCCTGGCAAGCTACCACGGGGTAGGTATTTTTGGAGAGATGAAAAATTTAAGAGGGGAAATACGAAATATTTATTCAAGAAAGTTAGTACATATGTATTACTGCAAGTTTTAATGTCATTCTATAGCAGGAATAACCAAAATTTCAGCATCTACAAAAATCTTACTTCTCAAAAAGTACCTACCAAACAATGGTATACCGTACCTGTAAAACACACATACAGGCCTTGCACGTACATGTAGGTGGTTAAAGGGACAGTCAATAGATTGTCAGACTATGCACGCACACATACTGTGCAGTACCTTTTCTAAACGGCTTCTCATCTTGCTTTTTCACCTCGTGTGGGTCCAGAGGTGCCCAGGGATCAGGTACTTTGTCTGCTACTGACCTGTTAGGTAGCTGTATGGGAGAAGAGATATACATACGTACATACATGTGTACATGAGTTGAGCAAGGGCAGCATGCATACACATGTATACAAAGCCTGCACACATGGGCACGTACGTACATATATGTATACAAATGTATATGGACTTGCGCATACATGTACACAAACATAAACATACACATCAGCCCACACACATACATACGCACGCACGCACGCACGCACGCACACACACACACACACACACACACACACACACACATTGTAAACATACACACTCAGCCCACACACTTACGTACATACATACAGACATACACACACACGCACGCACACACACACACGCACGCACACACACACACACACACACAACCACACACACACACACACACACACACACACACACACACACACACACACTCACTCCCTCTCCCCATACATTTTACCCCAGATACGTAAGTCCGAGAACTGTACCTTACGAGGTGCAGTCAATACTGGTGACACGTCTCCACCATAACTACACATTCCACCTTCATCGTCACTCCATCCACCCCCACCCTCCATGGGTGGGGCATGATCCTGCATAGTGTAACTGTCCATTGGCTGAGGAGAATTGCTGAGGACGGTTTGAGAACTGAGTGGATGGTCCTTCGTCTCCCCCTTTCCTACATGAGGCAAAATGCACACACTCCATATGGATGTACATATGTATGTGATGAACGTATGTATGCAGTGCAGGTTAGAATTTTTCAGACTTGATCTGAAAATACATGGGTCGGATCAAAACTGCACTTGGTCGGACATGGACTGACATGTAATTTCAGCATACTTCAAGTCCAAGAACTCATAGCACATAGAATCATGTACTGTAAATACAATGATATGTTTGCTGGAATGGTGTGTACTAGATAACGAAAACAAAACAAATTTTATACGTAATTTCAATCAGAGTCCAACTTTGTGAGAGCCAAGATATTCATCAATGTTCTTTAAAACCTTGAAAAATCTGCAGTTCTGACAATGGCACACTCAGTAGTTCTGCAGCAGAATGCGTTCATTTTTGTGATACCTAATCATGATCAACGTTATGTTGCAAGAACCTAAAGAGCTCAAATGTAAAATTGCTCAGTCGATATACTGTATTGACTGCAAATCATAGATTTTAGAATGTAGAAAGGACTCAAGATTCTTGTAAGTTCCAAATCAAAGAACAGAAATCTCTACCGGCCACTGTGTCAGGCTATTTCTTTTGTGTGGCCATTTGTGACTATGCACGACATTTGGCCGATGGCCGACTGTTATAATTCCCACTGAAGTACATGTACAGTGGAAACAGGTCAAGGACAAACCCTAGTCTCGTACCCAGCCACTTCCGCTGGCCACCATTTTATTCGGGTAGAATAAAATGGCGGCTGGCAGAAGGGGCAGGGTACGAGACTAGAGAAACCTGGAGTGCACTAAAAGTTAGTTCTTTTTAAAAGTATTTCTTGCTAAAAGGATGAAGATAGTACACAGTTGGTTCACAGAAACTGTTCTTGTTAAGCAATATTTCTTGTTAAACAACTTTGTATTAACCGGTTTCCACTGTACATATGTATGTAAGAATTACAACCTGAAAAAAAAGGACACCTCTGTAATCAGGACACTTTTGGTGGTCCCCAAGGTGTCCGCATTATACAGGTTACACTGTATGTACTATGGCCATAGGAGCACCATTTTGATTAGTCCAGTCAGTTTGAGCCAACCACTCCATACTGCGCTCGGACCAGTCCTCTTTCAGTTTATACTATTATTATACACAATCACATAGTAACAATATTGAAGTTGCATTGAAACCAATAAACTAAAGAATTTACTATTTCCAACAAAATTGCTCAAATCAACAAACGTCATTTGCATGCTACAGAAACTTCCACTTCTTAAATTAATATTGTGGTAAAAGGGGCTTCTCCACAGGCTTATTCTGCCCAAAAGTCGTCTTCGGGAATGGAAATTCATCTGGTTGATATGGAGAGGCAGGTAGAGGGTTATCCAATGATTCAGCAATGCATTTCCAGCACCATGACGTTGGAAGAATAGCACTCCGCGAATTACAAAGTACTAATGCACGTGACTAGGCTATTATGCAAAAATGGCATCAAAGTGAACACATTTCTCGCACGATCAGCAGATCGAATCATCTAGAGGTCGCAGATCGATAAGCAGCAGACTGATTAGAAATCTCCCAATTCTGGTATACAAAGGTAATTTAAGCTGTCATGAAACATTATTGTGTATTTCTAAGTCTACTAAAAAGTCTGTTTCTTAAGAATAAACTACTTAGTTTGACTGAAATATTGGTCCGGTGAAAACAGGACCAACCGGACCTCTTCCTACGGCCATGTGTACCTTGCGAGGGTGGTCTCTCAAAGGAAGTATCACTGTGTGTACACACCTGTGCATGTTTCTACACACAGTGAAATCTCTGATAGTGGGCACTCTGACACAAGGATAGGCTCTCCACAAAGGACACAGCTGGAGGTCCCGAAATAATTCCTTCCTCTAGTTCCACTACATTCTGAACCTCCCAAAGAGGACAACCTGCCTACAAAGGACACAGCTGGAGGTCCCAAAATTATTCCTTCCTCTAGTTCCACTACATTCTGAACCTCCCAAAGAGGACAACCTGCCTACAAAGGACACAGGACTTATTCCTTCCTCTAGTTCCACTACATTCTGAATCTCCCAAGAGGACAACCTCCTTACAAGGACTCAGGACTTATTCCTTCCTCTAGTTCCACTACATTCTGAACCTCCCAAAGAGGACAACCTGCCTACAAAGGACTCAGGAGGCTGTCCCAAAGTGTCCTTTAATCAGAGATTGCACTGTATACGAAAATTAACATGGCACAGTAAAGGGCCAATGTCCTCTTTATAATATGTACATGTGTAATTCACAAGCAGAAACACAGATCACGGCTACTCGCCAATACGTACTGTACATTACGTCTGCAAGATAAGTACGTACGTATGTCCAGCACACATTGGGGAATAAAAAGCAGTGCTGGATTAGCAGGTTGCCGGATTACAGAGGTTAGCTTGTATGGTAAACAATAACAGTCGGTGCCAGAGAATCTTGGCTGGTTTAGGCAAATGCTAGTTTAGGCAGGTTCTACTGAACATGTGGACATACTGTATATACATACTGTACATACATGCATACATGTGTGCATGCATACATGTATGTATGTACGTATGTACATACATACATACTGTACACTCACTGACAGAAGATGCAGCTGGTGTCTGTAGCAGCTTCTTCTTTAGTGATGTGCTCCTCATGATATGTTCCATTGGCTCCAGTAGAAGGGCACCAGAAGAGTGCATTGTGCCAGTGTTCATCTGTGGATAATTAAAGAGAGACTTTGAAGAGGAATACAGTGCAACCTTCCATAACAAACCACACCAAACACACACACACACACACACACACACACACATGCACACACACACACACACACACACACACACACACACACACACATACACACACATACACACACAAAAAAACTGCACACATACACACACACACACACACACACACACACACACACACACATACGCGCACGCGCACACGCACTCACACACACACACACAAACACAAACACAAACACACTCGTGGCGATTGCATTCTAAGATTTCCCTACACTAGCACCATGGCTTAGTCACACACACACACACACACACACACACACACACACACACACACACACACACACAGAGTCACACACACACACACACACACACACACACACACACACACACACACACACACACACACTAGCATATGTACCCTATAGTCCATTTTGCTTCCCAGCACTTCTCCTTTTGCGCTGTAAAGTAAGTTGTCTGACTTCTCAGATTCCTGATAGGGGACAAGTGACATTGGTGTCCTTGGTACAGCACCCACTGCCTTGTGCCTGGAAGCCGTCTCATCCAAGTCAATGTTCTTACCCTCTTTAATATCATCGAGTGTAAGGAACTATTGTGTGTGTGTGTGTGTGTGTGTGTGTGTGTGTGTGTGAGTGTGTGTGTGTGTGTGTGTGTGTGTGTGTGTGAGTGTGTGTGTGTGTGTGTGTGTGTGCATGTACACGTACGTGCACATGCGTACGTTTGTGCATGTGCATGCATGTGTGTGAGGAAAGAGAAAGGGAGGAAGATAAAACAGTAACAAAAATCAGCGAGAATTCCCCTCAGCACCTACGTATGTATGTACGTATGTATCTCAAGTACATAGAAGGATAGCTGCATAAACAGTTGGTAACAAAACAACACAAATCTGGACTATGATATACGTATATATGACTGGATATGTATGTCAATCTGTATTGACATACATACGTATGCACATGGAAGATAGCATATCTCACACACACAATGTACTGTACAGTACGTGGAAGAGAGGATATCGCACAAAGTATACTGTAGCATTGTGGCAGTATCAAAATGTGAAATGTACAACGGACAATACGATAAACTAAGCATGTTGTATCATGAGGTAGGGTTCTGTGGAGGACAGTCCAAGTGAACCTTCTACCAGAATAGTAGTGCTTCACATTTAGCTTATATTTCCACACATAAGAAATTGAAGAGACGTACGTACTTTCTAATACTGAGCTAAAATGTATGGGAGGTCACATTGTCTACACATCATCCCTACATATTGAGTACAACCATACTCCATAGTAAGTACCTGTACATGTGTACGTACGCATGTGTGCAGCGCTCGAAAATGCAACCGGACATAGGACATTTTCCAATCGTTTTCAGCAAATGTCCGGATGTTATCAACTTTGTCAGGACATTGTGTCTGCTCAAAGGAAGTGTTTATGGTTAGAAGTGGCTGTCATTGTTCAGTGACATTGTGGTCTGTCACTTTCTGCTATTAATTAGGTAGTGGCACCATAGGATAGAAACAGCTGCTTAGTAGCCTTGCAGTTCAAAACAGCCTCTCCTAGGTGTATATGGACACTGGTGCTTTAGAAGACAGTTGCACAAAGCCTTTTCACTTACACTGAAAGCCATACTATTGCTTTATGACTGGGGAAATGCTAAATTGCTACTGCACATAGTATGAAAATACCGGAAACTGCATATGTATGCTGGCTTACAACTGCATACATGATAGCATGGAGAAACTAGCAAAGTATGTGATTGCTATAGTCAAATTATCATGTCCGAGCGAATATGTGAATGTCGGGCATTCTGGAGTTCGTCAGGACATGATGTCCAGACACCTCCAAAAAGTTATCATGAGCTCTGGTATGTGTGTAAGTATATGTATTAGTTGTATCCCACCCACCCACCCCCAGCGGGATGTGCAGCTAATACAATCACACTTTTCCTTAATCACCGAGGGTGGCAGCCCGAGGTGATTAAAGAAAAGTGTGATTGTATGGCTGCACATCCCACTTGGGAGGGATACAACTAACTTGTGTCATGGGATGGGACTAATGAATTTGTCCCATACATTGGCCTGTGATCTTGTGCAATGGTGAGAGGTCAAGGGAAATGATGTTAATTGTTTGTCAGGACTTCTTAATGACTTGATTGCAGTGTGCTGTAGAGCAGACTCCTGGATTGCAAGTGTGTTGTACAGTTAATCAAAAGTGGTTTGTAGAGCTTTTACAAATCACTGTTTTCCTTTGATCTACCCACTCACCATGACATAGGTATAGTACGCACCTACACACCTACATAGGTAGGTAAATACGTACATACCAGTGTTCTAGCCAGAATTTTTCTATAGCAGGGGGGTGAGGGATATAGCCTAAGTCAGTGATTGCAGTACAGTGAATTCTTGCCACAATTTGTTTTATCCAAGTCAATGTAAAGCAAAATTAAGTAATCCATGCACAAAAGTGATTGATTTCTCCCCCTGTACTCATAATCCCCATGATCTCACACAAGAATTAAAGCAGGGTGGAGAGAATAAAAGCAGGGTGGGGAGAATGAAAGCAGGGTGGGGAGAATGAAAGCAGGGTGGAGAGAATGAAAGCAGGGTGGGGAGAATGAAAGCAGGGTGGAGAGAATAAAAGCAGGGTGGAGAGAATAAAAGCAGGGTGGAGAGAATAAAAGCAGGGTGGGGAGAATGAAAGCAGGGTATATGGGGACAATGAAAGCAGGGTGGTACCACCCTGCTACCCTGCTTTAGCTAAAACCCTGCATATGTATGTACGTATCTGGCCACTGGAAGATACGTACGTACTCTGCCTAAACTGAGGAGTCATCCTTAGGCTAGTTCGGGGTGCCAATGTAATAGCCTCAGGCTATTAGCTAAATAAGATTTCCTATCCTATCCTAAACTATGATCATTTGGCATGGCAAATGTTCTCGTGACACACACACACACACACACACACACACACACACACACACACACACACACACACACACACACACACACATCATAGAACTGTGACACAGTCCACATATTGTGAAATTTGCTTAGTACATATCACAAAGGGGACACAAAGTCAGTACTTGTCATCAGTGGTACGTACTTCTATGAGGGTTGGTTTATGTAGATGAGGTATACACAGAGACAAAATGAGGAGTACTTACTATCCAGGAGTATGCACTAAACCAGGTACTTACTATCAGGGTTGGTTTATGTACATGAGGTATACACAGAGACAGAATGAGGAGTACTTACTATCCAGGAGTATGTACTAAACCAGGTACTTACTATCAGGGTTGGTTTATGTACATGAGGTATACACAGGGACAGAATGAGGAGTACTTACTATCCAGGAGTATGTACTAAACCAGGTACTTACTATCAGGGTTGGTTTATGTACATGAGGTATACACAGGGACAGAATGAGGAGTACTTACTATCCAGGAATATGTGCTAAACCAGGTACTCACTTGCTAAGCAAGTTCCACTGTAACACTGTGACATACAATAACATGGCAACACTGGATCAACTTGGCACAACACTGTCTACAGCAGAAAGTGGTTAACTTGAGTCCCAGAGTGCACTGGAATTACGTACTTCTTGTTAAGAATATCTCTTGTTAAAGGCACCAAAGATAGTGTATGTTACAAAACACTGGTTCAGAGAAATTGTTCTCATTAAACAGTATTTCTTGTTAAGTAGCATTAAGTTAAAAGCTTCCTGCTGTGAAGCAGAACTTGGACAGTAAGTACTCTCAAAGGAGGGGAAAATAGGTACTCACTATCAGAGGTATATACTTCTTATCCAAGGTGCTTTCAATGGTATTGCATGAGGTAGGGACAGAACACTAAATACTTACTATCCAAGAGTATTAATTACTACGTACTCCTGGATAGTAAGTATTCATTGTTCCTTACTAGTCTCGTGAGCCAGATCCCTCCCTGCTCTATACAGTAAAATGGAGGCGGGGAGGGGTCTGGTTCACGAGACTAGGTCCTTACTTGTTACTTAGTTACTGGCAGAGTTTGACTGTTCTACAAGCCAAAGACAGTACAGTGGAACCTGCCTAATCCGGCACCTCTATAAACCAGCATTCACCTGAACTGTCCAAGATTCTCTGGCACCGACCATTAGTTTTTACCACACAAACTGACCTCTATAATCCAGCAACCTACTAACCCAGCAACCTGCTAATCCAGCAACCTGCTAATCCCTGCTAATCCAGCAACCTGCTAATCCAGCACTGTTTTTCATTCCACCATGGGTGCCAGATTACCGTATATCTGGAAATATTGGCGACATTTATAATTTGGCGGTTTGGCGGTCAGGATCAAAATCACCAAATTTACAAAAACCTACTTACTATGTTTTGTCCTTGCTTTGCAACTGCCAAATTTAATTTTCGTCAATATTACATAGACTACAGCCTGATCTTGCGAAAATCGCCAAATTTAATGATCACCGATATTTCCGGATATGCGGTATACAGGATCCAATGTACATGGTTGTAGCCATTTCACAGACAGTATACTTCATCAGTGCATATTCCAGCACCTGAGAGAGTGTGGCTGTGGAGGGTTTAGTACACACAGTTCGTAGCTTACTTGCTCCTCTTCTCGGTTGGCAAAAGATGTATCTTTGTCTTTTCCATCCTTATCCACTGAAGACTGCAGAGATTTTCTGCAACAAATATAAAGCAACATCAGTGACATAATACAGCGAAACCTCTGTAATTGGACACCTCTATAATTCAACATTCTCTCTAATCCGACCATCTCATGAGGTACAGTCACCATATTAAATTATGCTAACAATCACTCTGTAATCCGACAACCTCCTAATCCGACACTTTTTTCAAGTCCCATTGAGTGTCAGATTAGAGAGGCTTCGCTATGCATACACATGTACATACGTACGTATGTACATACTTCCTTATTGTATAGCCAACTAAACTCAAACACATGCTTAGCTGGAATTTATAGAGAAGTTGAACGACTTTGTTGTCCCTATGAACATCTACATACCCCGTGCGTAACAAGACAAGCAGTGCACTTCAGCCAAACAGAAGTAGTGAAAAGTCAAATTACTACGGTGAAATCTCTGTAATCCGACACCTCTATAATCTGACCATCCTATTGGGTACAGTCACTATACTTAAGTATGGCAATAATCACTCCGCAATCTGACAACCTCCTAATCTGACACTTCTTCAAGTCCCACTGAGTGTCAGATTAGAGAGGTTCCACTGTAGTTTTTCTGACCACAAAGATTCAACTTATCCACGTAAACATATGCACATACTTATACTCAGTAAAATAGGGTAAGTACGTATGTTGGTAAAGTTGAAATATCCTGCAGTGCTACACTTGTGTTCACAGTGAAACTTGCTCAGTACGTACTTCAAAGGGGACACCAAATCAGTACTTATTATCAGAGGTATGTATGTACTTACTATCAGGGTTGGTTTATGTACATGAGGTATACTCAGGGACAGAATGAGGAGTACTTACTATCCAGGAGTATGTACTAAACCAGATACTTATTATCAGGGTTGGTTTATGTACATGAGGTATACACAAGGACAGAATGAAGAGTACTTACTATCCAGGAGTGTGTACTAAACCAGGTACTTACTATCAGGGCTGGTTTATATACATAAGGTATACACAGGGACAGAATGAGGAGTACTTACTATCCAGGAGTATGTACTAAACCAGATACTTACTATCAGGGTTGGTTTATATACATGAGGTATACACAGGGACGGAGTGAGGAGTACTTACTATCCAGGAGTATGTACTAAACCAGGTACTTACCAAGGAAGCTGCCCTGTATATTCACTATTCAGGGTATAATCACAATACCACAAAATAGTACCTACACACTGTGTGTATACACACGTATGTATGTTATAATGTACGTACATACACATACTTCTCACAGGCGCTATGCGTACATACGTACGTACGTACATCTGTAAGGGACCATTGTAATTGAAACACGTGAGAACTATGTTGTATGCACGTATGTAAGTACATATGTTAAACTACGTATCACTCAACTCTAGTTGAGACAAGAAAGTGGGACAAAAATACATTTTCACATACACAAATTCTGATTCCCATGGAGAAAGGGTTCACATGTGAATATACATACGTAAGTACATTGCAAGAACAAGTACAAATCACTACAAGGGGGTAATAAAATAATATGCAAAAACATGAAAACACTAAAAATGGAAACAGATTTGAGAAAGTCTACTTTTTCTGCTCAATGCGGGAGCTTCCACTGCTCACTTGGGGAGAGTGGGCACTCGTTGCACTTGATGAAATTGGTCCTCAGCCCCACACCTGCCTTGGAATTGAGGGACTTTATGAAAATGGTTACATTGCTTTGGCTTTCTACTATTTTCACAGTTTTACTTTTTTCTGCTTCTTCGTGACAATTTGTAAATTATGGTCAGCCTCTACACACGCATGCATGCACGCGCGCGCACGCACACACACACACACGCACACACACACACACACACACACACACACACACACACACACACACACACACACACACACCAATATTCACAAGGACAACTTTTTCTGTTCCCAAAGACAATTTGAAATTACAACCTGGGCTCTACACAAACGAATACAACAATCCATTTGACCCCCACTCACTGTTTGCTGGCTATGAGGTTGAGTGTCTGATAGACAAGAGTGTACAGATACTCCACCTTCTTGCTGTACACACAAGTGAAGCCTTGAATGAGAAGAGCCGCCTCGGTGAAGTTCATAGTGGTCATGCCATCATCAAACGATATGGTCACTTTTTCAATCTGTGGGTAAATTTAAAAGTTCACAAATTCATGTGTCTGTTGTTAAACTTAATGCATTACAACACAGTAAAACCTGTTTTAAAGACTGCGAGTATAGAAGGACCACCTGTCTATAGTGACCACTGTAGACAGGTCCAGGAACCACTATAGCAATGCTATTGGACCTCCACACAGGGACCACCTGTCTATAGTGACCACTGTAGACAGGTCCAGGAACCACTATAGCAATGCTATTGAACCTCTACACAGGGACCACCTGTCTATAGTGACCACTGTAGACAGGTCCAGGAACCACTATGGCAATGCTATTGAACCTCTACACAGGGACCACCTGTCTATAGTGACCTCTGTAGACAGGTCCAGGAACCACTATAGCAATGCTATTGAACCTCTACACAGGGACCACCTGTCTATAGTGACCTCTGTAGACAGGTCCAGGAACCACTATGGCAATGCTATTGAACCTCTACACAGGGACCACCTGTCTATAGTGACCTCTGTAGACAGGTGCAGGAACCACTATGGCAATGCCGTTGGACCTCCACACAGGGACCACCTACGTATCTTTTTCATTATTCTGAACGAAACCCTGGTTAGGTTCAATGCTTTACTTCAATCCTGATCACTACTTGGAATGATACCCTCACAGAATATACGTACAATCAAACTGTTTAGGTTTTAGGGTTGGGTTAGATTTGCAAATCTTTGGCCAACACTTCAAACTGGTCAGGGTGCATAGTGCTAATCAACATAGAACATGAACACAGAACATATGTGGACGGAGGAAGTCAGTATCATCATCATATTTTATGTGATTCAGGAATGCTGTATCCGTATTACCGTATATATGGAAATATTGGCGACATTTTTAATTTGGCAGTTTGGCAGTCACGATCAAAATTGCCAAATTTATATCACCAAATTTGCATAGACCTACTTACTATACTTTGTCCTTGCTGTGCAACCGCCAAATTTAATTTCCGCCGATATTAAATTACAGCCTGATTTTGTGCAAATTGCCAAATTTAATGATCGCCAATATTTCCAGATATACGGTAGTTTAGCTGATTCTCATACAGGTCCTGTCATGAGTTGGAGGAGAAATCAGCTCATGTCACACTAGAACCACAGCCGCACTTCCAGAGCCAGACTCTTCTATTTTAATCGAGCAGTGAAGTTGTGGAACTCCGTTCAACCAACTGACATCAACCAACCCTTCCATATTATCAAACTCCACCAAATAGACATCTCCCAAGCCTATTCAATCACAAAACTGACCCAAGAAATGTATGCACTTTCCACTATACATGTCCTTGTCCACAACACCACAATACGTACATCATCCCTGTACATACATATGACACTGTCACAGTAGTTCTTGGTTGCTTCACAAGATGAGAGCAGACCTCGTACATACAGTGAAACCTTGTTAGTGAGTACACCTGGGGACCCTCCAAATTGCTACTCACTATCAGTAGTACTTGCTAACCATATAGATTAGTATTATGGGTTATAAGCTGGGTTATCATATCCTTGTACTTCCTAGCCAGGTATTACTCATTAACAGTGTTCTTACTAACGAGGTACAGTGGAACCATAGACACTAGTATCTATGGTGGAACCTATGAATTAAGGCCCCATTTACATGTATCTGGATATCCTTGTAACGTATACTTTTGAAGGCATTTACACAGACCATTTACATGAAAACGCCGAAAACATATAGCGAATGTGGATACTTCATAAACGGATACCTAAGCGGATACTCTATAAACGCATACATCGATCGTTTATAAGTTGTAAACGCATTCAAAAGCATACGTTTACAAAGGTATCCAGATACGTGTAAATGGGGCCTAAGACCACCCCAGGGACCACCTTATACCATTGACACTTCATACTAGGTATGCAGTATAGAGTGGCTGTGCTTATACTGTCCCTAATCCTCAGGTGGTCTCAACTGCCAGGTAGCTATGTATGGCTAAAATGGTTCACGGACCATCCTACAGTGGTCTCTATAGACAGGTGGTCCTTCTTCACAGGTGATTTTTAAGAGAGGTTTCATTGTACGTACTCTTTTACCCTTTTTGCCTGTAAAGCAATTCAATAGTCAGGTCCCCCATTTATACCACACTTGTGCTGAAGAGGCGACCTTTAATACAATACCATACAATACATTACGATGGGAAATGCTAGAAGCATAGATAGGGACGCTCTTGATACTTTTACGAAGACAATATTGCGCCATACGCAGCCATACTCACACCTGGCGCCAAAATCAAGTCTGATAACACAGTAGAAACATTTATTAAGCAGGTGATTAATTATTATGGTAAGTGAAATGAACCGGAATATGGTGAATCATTCACAAATGGTGAATCATTCACAAATGCAAACGTAACGCTTCTAAAATCAGGTAGGTCACCTCCGACAAATAGTCTTCCAGATGTGCTGCCACATCGATGTCCCAATTTTTGGTGAGGTCTCTGATTGGCTGAAGAAGATGAGCAAACCTACTTTCCCTCTCTTGTTCCATGATCAAGGCCCGCCTTTGTACCACGTGCACATCACGTGATCTATAACCACGCCAAACGCGCCAGTTGGGGGGAACGTTTTTGAGTGTCTATAGTGGAACCAGACAACGAACAGACCGACGTTTTATGTATATTTAACAGATTAAGTTATCACATTATATGATTGTTTCACTGTTCAACTACGTCGTTAAGTTCTTTTCCCTTTTAGTCTTGGCTGTGTGACTTTTCTATACCATGGCCGCCATTTTTCTGATCACTTAATCTCAATGCGGTTTACCTATAATATATATTGGACAATTCGTTGACTAGCACAGTGTATCATTGACTATATCTACCAATGGCTTCCATCAAGTGAAGCGAAGTTGTGTGAAGGATTTGTAGAGCTTCACAAGTTTCGTTTCATTGTCAACAGGAGTTGAAACTAACAGGAGGAATATCCTACTTCTGTTCAGTTCTCAATGTCTGTCCACAGAATAACGATGGCACTCACATGGCTGCCACTCTATACAGGTGTGAAAGCTGTGGGCATCTCCACAGAATTCTCCAGGCAAATGGGGCCTTGTTGCCATCCAGATGCGACATGAAAAAAGCTCATCCAACGTTAGCCACATCACCAGACAGCTGTACATCCACAAAACGACAAGGCACTCATGATTTCACATGTGCATCCACAAAACAACAAGGCACTTATGATTTCACAAGTGCATCCCCTCCAATAAAAGTGTTATCAAATGATTAATACCATAGCTAGGCCTAGGGGGGATAGCCAAGCACATACATACAACATGCAGTACTGTATGTAAAATAATGTGCATTCTGCATTTCAATAAAATTTTAAGATTTTTAAGATCTTAATACTTCTATAGCATAGATATTATAGACTACAGTAGAACCTCGCAATAAGACTACCCCGGAAATAAGACCACCTCAGAATTAAGACCACTTTGTTGCAGTCCGGAATTTCCCCTATAGTTTTACATGGAGATTAGTTTCAGAATAAAGACCACATGTTTTCTTTTGGATGTCAAAACCTCACAATTAAGACTACTTATTTGTGGATATTGCTGTTTTCTGTGGACATTAGGCTCTGAAATGACGCATCAATAGAAAGAGATGGTAAACTTGGGTTCACTTTTTAACATTGTAATGGAGTAACAATAAAAGAGGTGTGATGGTACAATTTTTCTACTGTAACAGTTTTATTGCCTTATGTGCATCCTGTGTCTTTGGAATGACTTCTGGATGTGCCATGCTATTCTGGGCAGTATTTTCAGAAATAAGACCACCTCAGAATTAAGACCACTTACAACAGTCCCAAGGGTGGTCGTATTTGTGAGGTTCTACTGTATGTACCTATAATATCTATGCTTCTAGCATTTCACATGTACATTTGCATGACGTAATTCCTATATACGCATACCATACCATATATAGAGTCCTGCTACATTCTGTAGCTAATGATAACAATCTTGGACCATGCAATAAAATGGCCTCTGTGGATGTTTCAACACAGATCTTCAGTGTAATTTATGACACTGTGTGGCTATGTACAGTAATTAAATACTTCACCACGTCATGCTGCACCAAGAAACAACTATAAAAGGACCATACATGGCTAGGTGCTGGAACCAGGGGTGTCAAGGCTGCTACTGCATGCACATACACTCTGCTATTTCCAGAAAGAAAATAATCCTTTGCAATTTTATTTGTCATTATGTCCCTATGACTTTATTGTAGCCCATGCAAGGATAGTCAATAGTCTGTACACACATGCAGGTTCAAGCTAGTGCAGAGGACAGTCTTAGGATAGCATAGTGAGAACACTTCAATGATATCCTAGACCAATACAGCTACAATAGCCCTATTATGATTACAAATATTAATAAGCAGACTCTGAGGCGTTTGCTACATTTGGTGAATCTTCATGTGCGACGTACAACTGTACTATTAGGAAGAAATGACAATAATCAAAGCACATCGGAACATAAGCAAAGGATACCTCCTCTGGTCTCTAGGTGCCTTTATATAGTGGCATCTTGGACGGGCTATTGCATGGCTCCCTATGCAGGTTAAATTTGTAGACTTAGATTTGAAATTCAGTGTTAATACATATGTATTGTGTAGCTATGTGAAGAACTAGCTGTTACAGTACATATGGCTTAAGTATACCGAGGTATAGAAAGGTTCACACTATTATGGGCAATGTATTTGTTACAGGGTCAGGGTCATGCAGGGAATCTTATTTAGACTGGGGGAGGCTATAGCCAGAGTCTATACTATACAAACTTAAGGCACTCAGAAAAGAAAACAGAAAAGAAAAAACACTTGGAGCTATACAATACAGGGCAAGAAACATAAAGGCAAAAACATGCATACTAACATACATGCAAGTATCAAAAGTTAATATAATAATAATGTTCAAATTGTTCGTAATTATAATTGTGTAACATGCCGATTCTCATGGTAATAGTGTCAGGTTGAATTGTACAGACTTTAACAACCTCGGCAATTATACTCAAAAAGTATAGAGCAGATATGTTCCTTTCACACACCTCGGGATCACTTTCCTCTACCTTAGCCTATTCTTGTTTACACACCTCACACCAGAAAATTTAAAGGTGAAGTGACAACATCCTTTTGACCTTCAGTTCAAGTGACGCCTATACACATGCATGTATGAGAGTCAGGAGGAGTGAACAGCTTACCTCACTACATATACAATGATAACTGTGGATGTAGACTGTGATGTCACTATAACCTGCACATGGTGTCACTGTAGACAAACTATACTTTAGAGTGTCCATGATGTCATAAACATGCCTACAGCAGCTGCTCTGTGGAACCTCAATAATCTGACATCTCTATAAATTAATCCAACATTCTCTCTATAACTTAACCATATCCTGAGGGACAGTCACCATATTCAATTACACTAAGAAACTCTTACTAATCCAGCAACCTCTATAATCTGACACAATTTTGTTGCCCACGGAATATCGGATTAAGGAGGTTCACTGATTCAATATCCCGGCAGGTTATATAACTGGCAAAATCTATCAAGATCCCTACTCAACATCATGCAGTTACTAGTGATTATAATTTTAGATGAAACTGTTTCAACATGATCCTATCATGCTCTTCAATATTGTTTTTTCAAGTCTTTTCAGAGGAAGGAGGCCAATACCCCAAAGATCCTTCGACTGACATTCACCGGATCCTACTGAATCAGATGTATGTGCATGTGCTCTCACATCAACTAGTAAATATAAAAGGATGTGATTATATACAATGAGAGTGAATGTGTGATTATTGACGTGCGTACAGCACATATAGCATTTGACTGATGGCCGGGGCTGCACCTTTCATATTCAAAATCATATGCAGTGGGAACTCGTTATAAAGAACACTCTTACCGGCAGTGAATTTCTACATAATATTATAGTGATCAAATATGTATGCACCAGTTAGTCATTAGTGGTCTACTGGGGAAGACTATCTGGTTATAGTGAATTCTTAAGTATGTAGTTTTAGAAGAATTTCAGTGTCCCCTGGGATTTGCTATATATATAATGAGATTAATTCCTATGTACTCAGTTGTATAAAGAGGCCAGCATCCTAGACCTGTTGTGAAACTAACTCATTATGAGACCAGAAGCTACTAATTGTACACACATGGGTGCTGTACACACCTTGTGGTATAGCTTTTATTTATACATGCCCGTTATATTCTGAGAGTAATCGACACAACAAGTGATTACAAATTGAACGCTGGCCAAAGAAGCGATACTGAGAACGTTATTGAATTTGAAGGAATTGGCAGTCTTAACGCCTTCTTTGAATTCGTGCAGCACACGACAATGAGTTCATTGTCAGTACGTTATATCATCGCAACAAAAAACCATGCATACGTCGGCACAAGTTACGAATGGTGTTACATCGCCATTTTGTCAGCAAGTGGTCATGTACTAATTTAATATATCATACATATATGTAGGGAACACATCTAGCTAGTATTAATTTAGCACTGTAATATATTTTCAACATAGATATTTGGCGTATAGACTTGCATTATATTAGGGAGAGCCCAAAAGCGAATTCACAGCTGGGGCGTGTGTGTTTTGGTGCGAGCAAAGCGGTGGTTGTGATGCTAGGGGAATAGAAGCTGGACAAGTGAAATCCGACCGGCTGCCGCTACACTAACCGAACAGTGAAAGGGATTCACTTCGTCTAAATTCATAATAGCCGCCCTCAGTTTTTCTAGTTTAATATAAAAGGTGACGGGTGATAGAGGCTCGAGACTTCGTCACTTCCTTGACGCATTCATAACAACAAGACCACAGTTTGTAGGAGTGTAGCTGGTTCGGTTCCTTGTGACAGCCGAGAAGACAGTAAAGACGCTAAGTTTGGACGGAACGTGTGACCGGCATGAACATGGAAGGATACGACGTCTCCTTCGAGAACCCTTTAGATAAGAGGTTCGAGTGCCCTATCTGCCTCCTCGCTCAGCGGGAACCAATGCAGACTCCGTGTGGACACAGATACTGTGGCTGTTGTATAATACGAGCATTAAAGTGAGTTCTAGAACGCTCTATCGCCACCTAACACACCAATACGAATCTCACAGAAAGGTCGGCGTGTTCTGGTTTACGTATGTCGTTGTCCGCTCTGTATAGTATGTTTCTAAAGGTTTTGTGTGAAGGTCTCACGTGTATCTAGTGTAACCCAGTATACTTTGGTTGTCTTTTTACCATCGTCTTAAAAAAGTTTGTAGTGTGTGTGTTTGTGTGTGTGTGTGTGTGTGTGTGTGTGTGTGTGTGTGTGTGTGTGTGTGTGTGTATGTGTGTATGTGTGTGTGTGTGTGTGTGTGTGTGTGTGTGTGTGTGTGTGTGTGTGTGTTCATACGTATGTACACAATTTGTACATACGTACATACGTATGTATGAGCATATGTTTCCTAGGAATACGTACACAGTGCTGTGTGCTCCTTCTACATACATCTCACTACTTAGTGTAGAAACCTGATTCATTCTAAACACAAAGTGTTGGTCCTCCTCTAACACAAAGTGTTGAATTGGATGTCACAACTGTTTGCATTCTGTGGTGGTGTAGAGGACAAGGAGAGATTCCTGTTAGTTCAACTGTTGAAACCGGGCACATATGCACATACATACGTACATGGCATGCAAGTACGTGTGTACGTACATTGTACATCGTGTTGGCTATCATTTGTCATGTGGATGTTTTCAGAACGCTACAGTTGAAGTTTGAAACTTACAAATCATGCATTTGCCAGTTTGTTAAATGCATATTTGTGTGAGAGAGGTTGGTTTCAGGAGTATTCAGTGTGACAGCGTTGTTCTACTTGTCCTGGTTGTACGTATGAGTAATACTGCTGATGTGTAGTGTTAAGTGCATGCGTACGTATGACTTGATGTTCGTATGTACGTACTTATGCACTTATGTACATGTGTACATACATACTTACGTACATACATACATATGTATGTAGGTGTATGAATACACTATTGTCTGCGAGTAGTCTAGCAATGATGTTGTAGTGATTACTATTATATAAATTCTCTATTATAAGACTTGTGTGTGTGTGTGTGTGTGTGTGTTTATGTGTGTGTGTGTACAAGTGTTAAATGCTGGGTTGCACTAGTTCAGCTAAATTGTGCACACTTCAGTGCATATTCATACCTTGGAGAAATTGAGGACAGTAGAGTGTGTGTCTTTGTACACATTCGTAAATACAAGTGTACAGGGGTGTGTATGTCCATACATAGGTACGTACATACGTATGTGTGTCATGTATGCACACACACTGGCGTACGTACGTATGTATGTATGCACCTATACACTTTCTGTGCATGTGTAGATTCTGTTGTTACGATCACTAGAGAACACCAGCTCCACCTTTTGAGGTTGCAAACCCTTTTTGGAGTTTGTGGTAGTTCCATTATTCAAGCATGTTTGTATGGATGTGTGTTGGTGTGTGTGTGTGTGTGTGTGTGTGTACATATATGTATATATGTCACTTGTGAATTATATTAATGTTTGTACATTATCTTAAGCACAAGAAGCACCTTATCACTGGTATTCAGTAGTTTAAAATTATCTACATGCATAAGATGTACAGTATGTATGTACGTACGTATATACTGTATGTATGTGCATGCGTACATATATACATATGTGCACGTGATGTTGCTGATGCCACAGTGTCTAGAAACCCTCCAATGTTGGATTCTTCTGAAATGGAAAATCTTTCCCTTAGCCTCAGTGGAGCATGGAAGGGCACATGTCTGAGTATGCCATGTACAGAACTCATCCTGTGTATGTGCACACGTACGTATGTATGTGTTTGTGGTCAACACTGAGGCAGTTTTTGACTTTGGTGTTTTTTGCTCGGGTTAACCACACCAGTAATTTGCACCTAAGGTGTTCCAGATTCGTACGTGCAAATGCAGATATAGAGACAAGTACGTACATGCTTGTGTGTGCATACGTACATACACATGTATACATATACATATACATACATACGTACATACGTATGTATTTGCATACGTATGTATGTGCATACGTATGTATATATGTGCGTATGTATGTACGTATATGTGTATGTATGTGCACTTATACACATGTATGTATGTACGTACGTACATATGTACATCGTGCATGCATATACACAGACTCAATGCACTATGCATACATACGACATACGTAGCTGTGTAGCAACAGTGGACAGTTTGCCTTGCTTTTTGGTCAAGTACAGGAATACACATATTTGTACGTAAGTGCACATACATATGTACGTGTATGTACGTATATACATACGTACATACATACTTATGTATACGTGTACGTATGTATAATACACGTGTGTTTACGCTTATGTATACGTACATACGTATGTATAGCTGTGTCTGCTTATCTGTGTACATACATGTGCTTGTTGTGTTTCTGCTGATATGTTGGTGCATGTTAACACACGTACATATGTGTATGTACATACATAAGGGTTTGTTAAGTGACTAATGTACTTGCGTATGTACATGAACCTACACAAGAAGGTTAGCGCACATGTTTGCACACATGCATACATGTATGTATCCAGTCTTCGTGTCTGTTGAGTCATTTGTAACAGTTTCTTACCCATCTGTTTACATTCATGCTGTGCTTGCCGTACGTACGTACGTACATACGTATATACGTACGTGCACGTGTGTACATATGTTTAACTGCACTAGTACATATGTACATAGTGACTTCTATTGTAGAAATGTTTTTTTTTTACATATGTACATATATATTATACATACGTATGTACGTACGTACAAATGTCCACTGAACATGTGCACTGTTGATGATTCGAAGAGTGTCACTGTCTGTATACATACGTGCGTATGTACTACGTATGTACTCCATCTCTGGCTCCTTGTGTATTGATAAATCCTCACCTTCATACATATGTACGTGTGTACTGTATTATGTACGTATGCATGTACTGTACATACGTATGTACATACGTATGTATGTTGTAAATACTTAATACTTATGTGTGACCATGTGCATCTGTGAATGGGAGTGATGCTTACACAGCACTTCGCAAGAGTGGCAGCACCAGTATGACAGTGGGTCATCATCTGTGGTATGCTCCCGCATATGTCATCACTGCATTCTCTCTCTCTTAGCTGGCACTCTGTATGAAGGCTTCATCATTCCTCCATGCATCCATGTTTGACAGTGCTGATGTATGTATGTACGGTGTATGTACGTATGTATGTACTGTATGTATGGGTGTATGTATATTTGTATGGTTGTATGGTTGTATGGTTGTATGTACGTACATACCCCACACATCTAATGTGTGTGTACGTATGTGTTAGCATTCACTATCAGAGCCTCAGTATGGCATCTTTATGTAGTGCTAAGAAGCCTATCTCGACTGCCAACCGTGCCCTCTCATTCCTGTGTACGTACACATGTATCTACGTATGTGCGTGTATACGTACATCCGTATGTGTGATGCATGTGTTTTCCCAGTGTGGGCATACGTGTATGTCCATGTGTGAATGTGTCCAACTTGTTTTGTGTGTTCATTCGTTTGTAATTACGCATGTGCATACTAATCGTCCTTCCTTATCATTGTTCACTACATTTGTACATACATACATACATATATACGTATGTACATATGTGCATACAGATACGTATGTACTTACGTACGTACATATGTATGTATGTACGTATGTGCGTACATATGTATGTATGTACGTACGTATGTGCGTACATTCATACTTGGGAATGTACATATGTACGTGTGCGTACAGTATGTGTGTGTACATGTATGCAACTTGTATAGCCAGCCTTTCTTTGGTACACAGTACATAGTTTGCTGACACTCCTCCACCAACCAACCACTGGAGATTCTCTGTTCTGATGAATCTAGGTATGTTCCTTCTTTAGCTTCCTCTGCTGACTAGCAACATGCTGTATGGCTTTCAGTGATTGTTAATCAATAATCAATGAAATCGGGTGTACCAGAATCTCCTTTCTAGCGATCATTGTGCAGACTGGTTTATTAAATAGTGCTCTATCACCCTCTGAAGTGCTTCTTCGCCTCTGTTCTGAACATGGGCAAGTGAACGTCTTGATTGATCGTGTGAAGTCAGGTGTTATCTTGAAGGAGGTTGGGTATTGTTACCATGTAAGTTGGTGAAATAAAATGGCTTCCCAATTAGTTGAGTTGTAGGTGTACATAAATTTGATTTTACAAAGAGATTGTGTCCATTTTCTCCACACTTTGGAGGGCTTCCCACCATCAGAAAACAGCCTCACCTCATGGGAGAAGTTGATGTTTGTTACCAGCTATGGTACTTTACTTTCCAAGGAGTTAAACTTACGTACCACTGAAAACCCTCTCTTCATGAGTAGTTGACGGTTGATGCCTACGATCTCACCTCACAAGGAGTTAAAAGTGAAGTACGTACGTGCGTAGGTACCACTGATTACCCTCACCTCTCGAGGGGTTGATGTCTACTCTCTTAAAACTGCAGGTTCTGAATACGCTAATGGTTGTTGTACGTACCTGCAAATGTACGTACTTACGTACGTACGTATGTACATACAGTTGCTCTCTCTGTTTAGTGGGGGGACACACATACATACTTTTGAATGAGGCATATCACAAGGCTACATATGTATGTACGTACTGTACATACACATGTACACATGTACACATGTATGTACATGTCTTTTAGTATACATACGTATGTATGTACATACATACGTATGTGTTATCATGTGCAAATACATACATACGTACGTATGTAGGTATGTTCATACAGAGCATACTGAGGTTGTGTGTGTATACACAGTTGACATGTGTTCATGTGTGTATGTGCGTATGTACGTAGGTCCTGTGTAGATTGCTGATAACTGTTTCATGTACGAACACACATGTGTAAGCCCTTGATTCTACCCATGCAAATGTTTCTAGCTCGTAGGTGCCACCATGCTCACTGGTGTGCACAGGAAAGGGCATTTGTTGGTGGGGCTTCCTTCCCACACAAAAAATGGGAAAATTCAAAAAAGTAGCCACTGGACCATTTTGAAAATGACAAAGATTTGTACATGTAGAAATGGAAAAGAGTGCATTTGGCTCCTCAATGTCCTGCAGCTGTCAGGCTGCTAATGTGTGTTTGCTTCATACAGTGTGTGTGTGTGTGTGTGTGTGTGTGTGTGTGTGTGTGTATGTGTGTGTGTGTGTGTGTGTGTGTGTGTGTGTGTGTGTGTGTGTGTGTGTGTGTGTGTGTGTGTGTGTGTGTGTGTGTGTGTGTGTGTGTGTGTGTGTGATGCACAAAGTCAATTCTTATCCCCCCCAATCTCTCACTTTTCCCCCTCCCTCTCAGTACAAGAGTGCTGTCTATACATACGTACGTAGTTGTGTTTTGTACACATACACACAAAGTCAACAGTTCATTTGTACGTACATGTGTACACACTTTCATGTGTATGTACTTGGACTGTGGGAATTGTTTGGAAATGCATATGAACTAAGGTACCAGTTCTTCTTTGGGTGCGATCTGTTACTCCCTGGTTGACTTTCAGCCAATGTAGGGAAGGGGAGTGAATGGTACATACTGTACTCACACAGTGAACACATGTGTGCGTACACACTAGATTGGATTGGAGTATAATCACTCACAATTTCAGTTGCTGGAGCTTTTAGACAGGGAAGTGATGTTAGGATGGGGAAGAACTGGGGGGCAATGGAAGGAATGTGATGGTACATACACATGTATCTAAATTGTGACATGGAAGAAGTGGTATGTTATGGGGAGGGCAGAAGAAGGAGGAGGGGAGGGGAGGGCAGAGGAAGGGGGAGGAGAGGAGAGGGAGGAGGGCAGAGGAAGGAGAAGGGGAGGAGAGGGAGGAGGGTAGGGCAGAGGAAGGAGAGGAAGGAGGGTAGGGCAGAGGAAGGAGAAGGGGAGGAGAGGAAGGAGGGTAGGGCAGAGGAAGGGGGAAGGGAGGGTAGAGGAGGGAGGGAGGAGGGGTGGGAAGGAAGAAGTGAAGAGAAGGGAGGATTGGATGGACAACAAGGAATAGAGAGGATTGGATGGAAAACAAGGAGGAGGGAGGATGCAAAGTAGAAATAGAGGTGGAGGGGGAGAGAAGGGAAAGAAGAAAAGCTGATAGAAAGAATGAAAGAGGAAAGAGATTACAAACCCTGGTATACCAGTGTGTGCATGTTGATATAATACTATAGGTAGATAAGTGTGGGGTATCTACACACGTAAATATGTTGGCTTCTGAAAACTGAAGGTTTTTCCTTTTTGAATCCTCACAGTTTTAAAGTGATTCACAAGTGTGTGACTGTGTGTACAAACATCCCACAATGTTGTGGGATGCTTTGTGGGCTGTTTTTCATAGTCAAATACGTTCTTAAACTTGTTTTTTGGCACATTTTTTCCTGTCCTTTCGCTCGAGTCCACTTTGTTAGTGTTCATGCATACACAAATGCATGTTCACCTCGTTCATGTGTACAGCCAATGTTGAATGGCCACACATGCAAGTGTGCACGTGTACACACGTATACACCTGCACTGGCTCCAGCTATTCTAAGAGGACAACAGTGCTACATACGTACGCACGCACATACATACGTACATATGGGCTGGCCTTTTCAGCAATGGTGTCTCCTCCTACACCAACACTTTTGTTCGTGCAGTCATACCAATGTACCCACAGTAGATAGTACCTACGTATGTATGTACGTACATACGGTATGCATACATAGGTCCCTACCTATCTTATTAAGTGTGCACACTTGTCTTGCACCTCAGTCAGGTTTTCAGTGTGTGCATACGTACACACATACACAAGCACACAGGTAAGGACATATACGTACGTACTGTATGTGCTTATACGTATGTACGTATGATTACATGGTTACATCAGGTATATGTGTACGTACGTACATACATACGTACATATGTGCTTCGTTGTGTGTGTACATACATACATGCGTATTTCCTTTGGAATGTCACTTTCTATGTGGGTTAAAAGCATGCGTACAGTGGAACTTGCTTAGTACTTACCTCGAAGGGACACAAAATCAGTACTTATTATCAGAGGTACTTACTATCCAGGAGTACGTACGTATGTACTAAACCAGGTACTTACACTATCAGGGTTGGTTTATGCACATGAGGTGTACACAGGGACAGAAACAGAGCAGCCCCCTGTAGGTCGTGTGTACATGTGTACCTGTATATAGCAGCTTCCTGTGTGCAATACGTGCAAACAGAGCAGCCTCCTGGGCAGTATGTACATGTGTACGGAGGTATACAGGAGTTCCCTGCATGGTATATAGTCACCTCTCTGCAGCGTTTTATCAGTCTACGATACACAGTGCAACATATGCCTCACAATGGGTTCAGAATTAAACATGGCCTTCATCCACTGTTGAACTTTGTTGATCACACTGTATATATATTATGTGTGTGTGTGTGTGTGTGTGTGTGTGTGTGTTTGTGTGTGTGTGTGTGTGTGTGTGTGTACATGTGTGTGTGTGTGTGTTTCTCTGTGGGCATCTCCATTAGAATCACGTGTATCGTTTGTCAGTGAGTGAGCTGAATTATGTGGTATTTTGTGGTCATGTCTTCACAAAAAGCAACTGTTTGATAGCTTGTGAAGGGTAAGACCATCTTTAGCTCTGTGGGGTAGAAGGCTGGCCCAGAATGACCAGCCGATTCAACGTTTGTTATCTGAACTATCCTCCTACAGGCCTTAGCTGGCTTCCTTGAGTAAACCATTTTGTAGGCTTCCCCAATGAATTTAATTACCAAACATGGCTTCTCCTATGAATCTAATTATCAGCCATCTCCCCCTATTTTTCTATTGGATGGTGCGTGCTCAGCCTTGTATGACTGAGTGAAGCTGTTTTCCACCTGGTACAGTTTGCAATAACCTGTGGTCAGTGCTAGACAAGAGGGCTTGGTCAAGGGCAGCTAATAAAGGAAGCTTCCTTGCTTCACTTCTTCTTTCCTGGGTAGTTTTTGCTGTAGTATTTTCAAACTTTCATGTTTCTTTTCTCACAAAACACCTTTGTATAGAACAAGTCACAGGCATTCAAAGCGAAACTGTGTTCAGTTGAAAAACAGTGTATATTTGGAGTGTTGCTGTTGTTCAACACTTCTGTACATATATACGTATATACATCCATATAAATGTTGTGATGCTAAGACTTACAGCATAACTGTGTGTGTGTGTGTGTGTGTGTGTGTGTGTGTGTGTGTGTGTGTGTGTGTGTGTGTGTGTGTGTGTATGCGTGTGTGTATGTGTGTATGTGTGTGTGTGTGTGTGTGTGTTTGTGTGTGTGTGTGTGTGTGTGTGTGTGTGTGTGTGTGTGTGTGTGTGTGTGTGTGTGTGTGTGTGTGTGTGTGTGTGTGTGTGTGTGTGTGCTTGCATGCATGCTGCTTGGATATATGTATGCGCACATACGTACGTACGTGTGTGTGTGACCTCTTTCTTTGTTCTATATACTTACAGTGAAACTGGTCTAAGATGTCCCATTGACAACATCAAGTGTACTCCCAATCAGGTTAGTGTCTTACTGTACGTATTATGGGAACTGCAATGCAGAGTATGTACAGATCACCATGTGAGCACAACTGTTCTTGTATATGTACGCATGTATGTGTGCATGTACGTATGTATGTACATGCATATGTACGCACGTGCATACATACATGTATCTACGTATGTATACAGTGGAACCTCTGTATAACGGACACTTTGGGACCTGATGAACAGTTTGTTGTACAGAGGTTTCCACTATTCAGAGGTTATGCATAGCAATCTATCTGGACCCACAAAAGCAGTCTGTTATAGAGAGGTTTCCACTATTAGGGGAGTTTGTTAAAGGAGGTCCTCTGTAGTATTGCTCTACCAGTAGTGAGTATACCAATGTATACTGGTAGAACAATATTATAGAGAAACCTCCTATAACAAACTCCCCTAATGCAGAAACCCCTCTATAACAGACTACTTTTGTGGGTCCAAATAAATTGCTATGCATAACCTCTGAATAGTGGAAACCTCTGTATAACAGACTGTTTTTCAGGTCCCAAAGTGTCCGTTATGGAGAGGTTCCACTGTACATATGTACATACATACGTACGTACATACATATGTATATATTGGTGTATTTGTCTATGTGCATATACTTATTGGTGTTGCTTTGCTTTTCTGCAGCTTTTTCCAGACAACTATACCAAAAGAGAAATACTTTCCTTATCGGTTTTCTGCAATGGGTTCAACGAAGGGTGCAAGTGGAAAGGAGAGCTGCGGCATTTGAAGGTGTGTGTGTGTGTGTGGGCTTGCATACGCATGTGTGTTCATGTATGCATGTTCATAGTAATGTATGTGTATGGTGTGTGTGTGTGTGTGTGTGTGTGTGTGTGTGTGTGTGTGTGTGTGGGCTTGCACATGCGTGTTCATATATGCATTTTCATAGTAATGTATGTGTACGTATGTTGTGTGTGTGTGTGTGTGTGTGTGTGTGTGTGTGTGTGTGTGTGTGTGTGTGTGTGTGTGTGTGTGTGAATCCTTGTTTGTGTTCTTTATGCTATCCCTCCCCCATCCCAATTTACCATTTAATGATATTCATTGGTATCCATGGCCAGTCTGTTTTGTACCTGTGGTGGAGTGCTATGGATGCTGTAGCCTGCTTCCTTACAAGTTCATGTGATTGGCCCTCCCCATTCAAAACAGAGGAGTGGCATGTGTCCCCTAGGGATCTTACATCACAACATTTGCTTGTAGATTGCTTCTCTGTAGGAGGGACTGTTTGTGAACTAAGCCATACAACTACAACCAGCCTGTTTGTAAACCTGTGTGTGTGGCCTTGTGTGGAGGTGAAGTGTGTGTTTTGTCACCTTTTGAACATAACTGTAGGGGTTAGCTGGCTCCTTGGGCTGGTCTGGGGAACAGGTGTTCTTGGTGTGTGATGTAATGTGTCTGAGTTGGTGTGTAGATGTGTGCACCCATGTTCGCATGAATACGCCAGTGCAATGTACAATTGGTAGTGTGTGGTGTGGTGTGTGCATGTTGTATGCTGTGGTGGTGGTGGTGTGTGCGTGCGTGTGTGAGTGCGTGCGTGTGTACAAACAAGGGAACCTCTTTATAATGGAAACTTTGGGACCTGATAAACAGTTTGCTATACAGAGGTTTCCACTATTCAGAGGTTATGCATAGCAATTTATCTGGACCCATGAAAGTAGTCTGTTATAGAGGGGTTTCTGCTGTTAGGGGAGTTTGTTATAAGAGGTTTACTAGACACTTCGAAATAGGGACAACCTCTCTACAAAGGACACAGCTTGAGGTCCCAAAATTTTACCCCCTGTAGTTTTAATACATTTTACTTTTACCAAAGAGGGAAATCTCCTTACAATGACAAAATAAGCTGTCCCAAAGTGTCCAATAATCTTACATTACACTGTACATACATACAGTATGTGTGCTTACATACAGCATGTGTGTAGCATGCATGGTACAGACATGGGCACATACGTATGTGTGCTTACATACAGCATGTATGTAGCATGCATGGTACAGACATGGGCACATACGTACATACAGTACATGTGTTATTTCACAGCATCCCTGGACATTGGCTGGTCTTGAGAAGCGTACCCTATTTTGAGAATTGAAATCATTTGCTCTCACTCCTTATTACCTCAGCAGTCACCCTCTGTGCATGATCCTCTGGCATTGCTTGTTTGTTTGTTAGTTTAGTCATAATATGACCTGTACTGTTTACCTCATGTTCCTTGAAGACATACCCAATTGTGAATAGATTTTCAAATACTCTTGTTTTCTTAGGCTCATTTCATGTGTGTGATGTGTTTGCTTGTAAAGAGTTGGCCTCACATCTACATACGTAGGTAACTATGTACGTACAAGTACATACCTACATACGTATGTATGTACTTGTATGTACGTACGTATGTGCATACATGCATACATACTGTACATACATGCGTATGTACTCATTTGTAGCTAAATCCTGGTGTATTTCACACACACTCGCATACACGCATGCATGCGCGCGCACACGCGCACACACACACACACACACACACACACACACACACAGAGAGAGAGAGAGAGGGAGGGAAATAAATAGATAGATAGATAGATAGATAGAGAGAGAGACAAACGCGCGCGCGCACACACACACACACACACACACACACACACACACACACACACACACACACACACACACACGCAAGCACACATACGCTCATACATAGTGTATGTGTATACATGCACACATACATGTGAATGTCATATGCTTTTGCTTGTAAATGTACATACATACATACGTACATGCAGTATGCATATGTGTGTCTGAGTACGTATGTTGTTTCTCTATGTCTGTCATGAATGTAAAATCTCACCTATTGATAGTGTGTAGTGCATACATGCTATTTATGTATGTACATGTGTACGTATGTACGTATGTATATGGTCACAATGGTGTGATGTGGGGATCTAATGTGGTCCCTTTAGTTGTGGGAAATTGCAGTGGTCGTAGTGTGACCAGGTACTGCCATCCTTACTTTTCTAGAGGGGGAAATGTACTTTTATGGTTCAGTCCCACTTTCTATTCCTGGCCACCGGGCTGGGGTACCTCATCCCTCCTTCTACTCCTGACCACCGGGCTGGGGTACCTCATCCCTCCTTCTACTCCTGACCACCTGGCTGGGGTACTTTTTCCTTCTACTCCTGGCCACTCGGCTGGGGTACCTCATCCCTCCTTCTACTCCTGACCACCTGGCTGGGGTACCTCATCCCTCCTTCTACTCCTGGCCACCGGGCTGGGGTACCTCATCCCTCCTTCTATTCCTGGCCACCGGGCTGGGGTACCTCATCCCTCCTTCTACTCCTGACCACCTGGCTGGGGTACTTTTTCCTTCTACTCCTGGCCACTGGGCTGGGGTACCTCATCCCTCCTTCTACTCCTGACCACCTGGCTGGGGTACTTTTTCCTTCTACTCCTGGCCACTCGGCTGGGGTACCTCATCCCTCCTTCTACTCCTGACCACCTGGCTGGGGTACTTTTTCCTTCTATTCCTGGCCACCGGGCTGGGGTACCTCATCCCTCCTTCTATTCCTGGCCACCGGGCTGGGGTACCTCATCCCTCCTTCTACTCCTGACCACCTGGCTGGGGTACTTTTTCCTTCTACTCCTGGCCACTGGGCTGGGGTACCTCATCCCTCCTTCTACTCCTGACCACCTGGCTGGGGTACTTTTTCCTTCTACTCCTGGCCACTGGGCTGGGGTACCTCATCCCTCCTTCTACTCCTGACCACCTGGCTGGGGTACTTTTTCCTTCTATTCCTGGCCACCGGGCTGGGGTACCTCATCCCTCCTTCTATTCCTGGCCACCGGGCTGGGGTACCTCATCCCTCCTTCTACTCCTGACCACCTGGCTGGGGTACTTTTTCCTTCTACTCCTGGCCACCGGGCTGGGGTACCTCATCCCTCCTTCTACTCCTGACCACCTGGCTGGGGTACTTTTTCCTTCTACTCCTGGCCACTGGGCTGGGGTACCTCATCCCTCCTTCTACTCCTGACCACCTGGCTGGGGTACTTTTTCCTTCTACTCCTGGCCACTCGGCTGGGGTACCTCATCCCTCCTTCTACTCCTGACCACCTGGCTGGGGTACTTTTTCCTTCTATTCCTGGCCACCGGGCTGGGGTACCTCATCCCTCCTTCTATTCCTGGCCACCGGGCTGGGGTACCTCATCCCTCCTTCTACTCCTGACCACCTGGCTGGGGTACTTTTTCCTTCTACTCCTGGCCACTGGGCTGGGGTACCTCATCCCTCCTTCTACTCCTGACCACCTGGCTGGGGTACTTTTTCCTTCTACTCCTGGCCACTGGGCTGGGGTACCTCATCCCTCCTTCTACTCCTGACCACCTGGCTGGGGTACTTTTTCCTTCTATTCCTGGCCACCGGGCTGGGGTACCTCATCCCTCCTTCTATTCCTGGCCACCGGGCTGGGGTACCTCATCCCTCCTTCTACTCCTGACCACCTGGCTGGGGTACTTTTTCCTTCTACTCCTGGCCACTGGGCTGGGGTACCTCATCCCTCCTTCTACTCCTGACCACCTGGCTGGGGTACTTTTTCCTTTTACTCCTGGCCACTGGGCTGGGGTACCTCATCCCTCCTTCTACTCCTGACCACCTGGCTGGGGTACTTTTTCCTTCTACTCCTGGCCACTGGGCTGGGGTACCTCATCCCTCCTTCTACTCCTGACCACCTGGCTGGGGTACTTTTTCCTTCTACTCCTGGCCACTGGGCTGGGGTACCTCATCCCTCCTTCTACTCCTGACCACCTGGCTGGGGTACTTTTTCCTTCTACTCCTGGCCACTGGGCTGGGATACCTCATCCTTCTACTTCTGGCCACCTGACAGGAGCACCCAAAGCAATGTACTGTACTATTGTCTGTGGAGTGGAATCACCTGCATACATACATACATACACATACGTACGTATGTATACGTACGTACGTATGTACATACATACGTATGAAATCAGTGGGTAGGAATAGAAGCAGGTACCATACTTACCTTTATAGAGTTGTGGCTTATGTAGATGTTTGCCTTCATGTGTAGTTAAGCACATATGTACATACATACATGTACATATCTGTCCTTGGTAATGTTGCACTTAACCCACACACGCATATTGTATGTATGTACATACGTATGCAGGTACGTACGTACATACATTCATACATAATATATGAATGTACACATGTACGTATGTACGTACATACGCACGTACGTATGTGCGTACCTACATATGTACATAGTGTGTGTGTGTGTGTGAGTGTGTGTTTGCGTGGCATTGGTGGGTGTGTGTGTGTGTGTACGTGTACATGTGTATGTTTGTACATACGTACATGCGTACGAGTAGATGTGTGATTCCCATTCCCATTCCCATTTGGATGCATGATGCATTTGAGACCCTTTACTCACCTCTCCTATCAGGACCACCTCAAGGACTGTGACTACGCTGTCAGTTTGTGCGTCAACGGTTGCAGTTTCAAGGGCAGGAGGAAAGTCATGTTGGAACACATACTGTCTTGTCCCAACAAGAGCATACCTTGCCCTTTCTGTAAAGTGTTCTTCCCAAGAAACAAAACACAGGTGTGTAGTTTCTGGATATATGCATGTTTGCATGCACACATATACATACGTACGTGCCTACATACGTACATACAGTATGTACATACGTATATTGAAACCTCCCTAATCCAATTGTGTATATTTTTCGTAAAAGGTACATGAAGAAAACTGCTCCAAGTACAATGTCCCAAGCAGGTTTTTGAAGGGAATTGAGAAGGTGTGTATTGTACTTATGGTAGTGTGTGTGTGTGTGTGTGTGTGTGTGTGTGTGTGTGTGTGTGTGTGTGTGTGTGCGTATGTGTGTGCGTGTGTGCATGTGTGTGTACATGCACATGTACACGAGTGTGTGTGTATGTGTGTGTGTGTGTGTGTGTGTGTGTGTGTGTGTGTGTGTACGTATGTGTGTACTGTGTACGTATATGAGTGTATGCATGTACGTATGTATCAAGGTACGTACACACGTACATACTTGTACTTCCTATTCTGTATACGTATTCCTCCATGCTTTTATACCATATACGTAGTACGTATATGTACATACGTACGTACGTATGTACATAATATTACGATCCTCTCTTTGCTGTCATGTGCAGAAAGGTGAATCACTCAAGTGGTGTGGGAAGATGAAGTGGTCCCTAAGGGGGCCACAGTTCGAGATGGGGACGTGTTTCTCTGTGCCCAACGACTCAGACAACAGTGGACTGTGAGTGTGCAGTGTAGAATGGTATACACATGTGCATACACACGTGCGTATACATACGTACATACATACGTAAGAACGTACGAATGTATCTGCTCAGTATACTGTACACTCGTATGTGTGTACCTGCTCAGTATACTGTACACTCGTACGTGTGTACCTGCTCAGTATACTGCACACTCGTACGTGTGTACCTGCTCAGTATACTGTACACTCGTACTTGTGTACCTGCTCAGTATACTGTACACTCGTACGTGTGTACCTGCTCAGTATACTGTACACTCGTACGTGTGTACCTGCTCAGTATACTGTACACTCGTACGTGTGTACCTGCTCAGTATACTGTACACTCGTACGTGTGTACCTGCTCAGTATACTGTACACTCGTACGTGTGTACCTGCTCAGTATACTGTACACTCGTACGTGTGTACCTGCTCAGTATACTGTACACTCATATCCAGCCCCCATCCACTGTTTTCTACAACTTGTACTACACTGCCCACTAGCTTGGCTTGCTAGACTATTCCTGCATGGCCCCAGAGGAGTGTGCCTCTAGTAATAGTCTAGCAGGTCAGGCTACCCATGTCACATGATTTGCTCACGCTTTGTGGTGTAAGGCCTCCACAGTTTGGTGTCTTCCTTCCCTGTTGACTTCTTGTTCGGCTGTCTTGATATCTGTGGACAAGGTGGACTGTCTTTGAGTCAATTTGATCATCCTTTGCCTCAAAAATGAATGTGTTAAACTCAGCAGTTACCTTTGGCTTCAGGCCAGCTTTGAAGAGCCCAAGTCAGCACATACGAAAGTGCTTAGTTGTAATAGTACCTCACACACTTGTGGGGAATTGTGAAAAAGTGTCGAAGACCAGCCATAGTACATGGTAGTCTGCTTCCTAATAAGTAAGAAGCTATGCTCAGCACCAACCTCAGCAGTTCGCCTCTGTCCACACAAGTGTGTGTGCAGTTGCTTTGTGGCAGTTTTTTGTGTGTACACTGAATCCTTCCTCTTTGCCAGGTTATATCTATTCACATCCGTGTTTGTTGTATTATGTACGTATGTACGTAGACCAGCAGTTGCTGAAGGGATATTGTATCTCTGCTTAGAATCATAAATTACTACTACTACCACTACTACTACTACTACTACTACTACTACTACTACTACTACTACTACTACTACTACTACTACTACTACTACTACTGGATGCATAAACATACATGCATACGTACGTACGTACATACGTACATATGTACATACGTACGTACATTTGTAGTCCTGGCTGTATTTGTATACTGTTATTGTTATTGTATGTACGTTTTGTACATGTACGTACGTACATACGTATTTATTTTGTGTTCCACCTCTTGTAACACTTCATCAGGTGCACAGCGAACTGGCATGGGGTGCTAAACCTGATCCCACTGCTTGAGCCACAGGCCAAGATATTCTTCAGCATCATCAACATCAACAGGCACAGCCTGGCTCAGATGAACTTCCACATTGTGGAGAAGGACTCTGGGACAGTTTGCTTTGAGAACTGCATCAAGAACCAAGTGGTGAGTTGTTGTGCGTATGTCCACGTAGGACTGTGTGTGTGTGTGTGTGTGTGTGTGTGTGTGTGTGTGTGTGTGTGTGTGTGTGTGTGTATTTTAACCAGCTAACTAAAATAACCACCTACAAAAGTCCTAGTCTGTTCCCACCTGTGTAGGTACATACTTACAATGTATGTGTGTAGATATTTAGTCTCTATAGCCATTTGTCTAACATACAAATCGCAGCCATAGCTACATATGTACATGTACATACGTACGTGTATGTATGTATGTATGTGTGTAGTCAACAACTGATTATCCCGAACTACGTACATAAGTACATTTGCCCAAGACCACACTACACAAGGTGTGCAGTGTTCTAGTACTGGACTTGGTCGTATTCTTCTATATGCCGTCTTTGTTTCCTGGCAAACTCCCCCATCAGAGAGATTCCTGTCTCCCGTGTGCATATGTAAGTACACATGTGTATACATATGTATGTACATGGATACATACCTACCCTACACAGATGTGTATGGTTGGGGATGAGAACCAATTGGTCAATGGTGATGTTAGGTAATGCTTGTGTCCCGTCAAACATGAGAATTAGTTCGGGTCATGTGCAAACATAGACCATCCCAGTGAAACTTTGTAATCGCACAAATGAAACCTCCACAAGCGGCAGAAACTAGTTAACAAGAATTCCAAGTTGTTCTGTAATAATTTCTTGTTAAAAGAAGTTGTATACTTATTGTTGAAAGTACAGTAGAAATTCTTTAATACGAAGTCACTTAACAAGAAGTACAACATTTTCCTTGACTAGTTTCCGTTCTACTTGTAACAAGAAATATTATTACAGATTACAGAACATCTTGGAATTCTTGTTGACTACTTTCTGCTACTTGTAGAAGTTTTATTTGTGTGGCTTCATTAGTTTTGTAGTCCTTAACAACAAGAACTCTTTCTGAGAACCAGTAGTAGGTACAGGGCATGCTACATGAATATCTTCATGTTTTTGACAAAAAATCACTTTGAAAAGAAATAAATTTTAGTCTACCCTGGGAGTCTCGGTAGACAGTGTCCACTGTACGGTGAGATCTGCTTCATCTGACAACATCTGTTCCCATAAATGTGTCTAATAAACCAGGTGTCGGATAAACCAGGTGTTGGATAAACCAGGTGTTGGATAAACCAGGTGTCAGATAAACCAGGTGTTGGATAAACCAGGTGTTGGATAAACCAGGTAGAATTGTGTATAGTTTAGTGATGGGGATTCACAACAGAGATTGGGAAAATACGTTTACAGGTAAACCAATATCAGATAATTAACTCAGATGTGACGGTATTTCCTTCTTGTTGATAGTATGTACTTGCTTGTCCTAGTTGTTCCTTGTACAGTATTTGCAGCTGTTTTGTAGAAGTTGTTGTTCTCCTTTTTTTGGGCTGGCCTTCCCATAAACATAGTCACCTAGTAAGCCATACTTTAGGGTTAGGTTTGTGGTTGGAGTAGTAACATATACACTTTAGTATTCGCGTGGTTTTATATTCACATTTTTTTGCGGATTGGAAGCCATCTGAGAAAAGTTTACAGCTGCAAATATTTTGATCGGGCTCTTGTGCAATGGCAAAACATGGCCGTCTGTGAATATAAAAATCCGGAAATCACTAAAATCCAAGATCCATGAAAGTTTGACCCCACAAAAGTAGAAGTGTATACAGTATTTCTAGTATACACTATATTATATATATATATATATATATATATATATATATATATATATGTATGTATGTATATGTATTTGTATATATACGTAGTATTGTACATATATACACATGTAGGCACTGTTACTCTTGTTGTACAACTTTGTACTGACCTATTTCTTCGTATTTCACTGTTTTCACCTCCTTCTCAACTCCAGAACGCCTTCATGTGTCCAGTGGTGAAGTCGGCGTACGGACCCAATTGGATCATCATGACGTGGGACCCCGTAAGAAGGAGGATTATCTCGCATCTTGTGGAGATAAGGGTGAGCGAACATTCAGCATGCAGTGAACCTCTCTAATCCAACACTCGTTGGGGCTTGAAGAAAGTGTCAGATTATGGAGTGACTCTTAGCATACTTTGATATGGTGACTGTACCTCATAAGATGATCGGATTAGAGAGAATGTCAGATTAGAGAGGTTTATGTCACAGCCTCACAACAGAGGTAGGGTGGGGCATGGAGCCTGTCTTGCAAGGCCGAACATATGCAATTTCATAAACATCATTCTTTTCAATCTTGTTTAATAGTACAGTACTCTTAATACTAACTCCCTTAATTTAATATGATTG
>CAUJGJ010000264.1:1436200-1441200 GCA_963170055.1 Halisarca cf. caerulea | reverse complement strand
ACAATTCCATGCATATACGTATAATGACACATAAACACATACACAATGTACAGACACATACAAGTGCACAAACACACATGCACACACACGCACGCACACACACACACACACACACACACACACACACACACACACACAAACACATACACACACACATACACACACACACACACACACACACACACACACACACACACCGTATAAACACACACATACACACACCTGAGATCCCCTGAATGAAATCCCATACCTTGCAATGCAGACACATCCAGAAACACTTATGTTCATACTAGTGAGTGTATCGTAGTCCTCCAGTTTCCCATAGTTGATGAACACCAAAGGTCCCTGTGACGGAAGCCAACAGAGGAGGATCACAATTGGCATATGCTATGTATAGTATTATTGTCAACAGATATATACAGAGGAACCTCTTATAACAAACTCCCCTAATAGTGAAAACCTCTCTATAACAGACTGCTTTTGTGGGTCTAGATACATTGCTATGCATATAAAATAACCTCTGAATAGTGGGAACCTCTGTATAGCAAACTGTTGTTCAGTTCCCAAAGTGTCCGTTGTAGAGAGGTTCCCCTATACATATACAAGTAATTAATTAATTAGAATTAAATTTGAACTACTACTTCTTACTTCATTTATTAGTTTGCATGCCAACATTTAAACTTCCTATTTCCTTTTACTGCTTTTCTTTTTGTTTTAACGTTTCTGGGTGCCTTTAAAAGAGCCACACAGGCTAAAGGCTTCCCAGGGAAAATAAGGATACCTGACCTGACCTGAATAAACATACTATTATTTACATTATATTACATACATTTAATTTATATTACATACATTACGTATATTACATACATTATATTACATACATTTAATTTATATTACATACATTATATTACATACATTTAATTTATATTACATACATTATATTACATACATTTAATTTATATTACATACATCATGTATATTACATACATTATATTATATATTATACATTAAATATACACTATATACGGTCAAACCTCATTAGTGAGTACACCTGGGGACCCTCCAAATTGCTACTCACTATCAGTAGTACTTGCTAACCATAATAGATTAGTATTGTATCCTGGTGTGGGGGCGAATTATGGGTGGATCAAAGGAAAAAGTGTGCTGACATTTGTGATGTAGCACAGGTCACTGATATTCGAACACTTCCAAATTGATGTCAATTGATGTCAATTAATAGTGCAAGTGGCTGGAACTGATCAACTCTAGATGAGGCTGTACACACCAACAGTCAACAGTGAATGGTTGCCAGGATACAAATTAGTTATATCCTGTCCAGGTGTGCTACAGCAGAAAATACAGTGCTGATGACCTCGGGCTTCGCCCTCTGTCAATCAGCACTGTATTTCTGCTGTAGCACACCTGGACAGGATATAACTAATACTTATGGGTTATAAGCTGGGGCATCATATCCTTGTACTTTGTAATGCAGGTTTTACTCACTAACAGTGTTCTTACTAACTGGGTTCTACTGTACAGTACATATGTGCAGTCACACCGTCGTAGCCAGACCCATTCCTCCATTTTATCTTTATCCAAGAGACAAAAATGGGGGGTAGGGTCAGCTACACCAGACTAACATAACAATATTCACCTGCATACACATATACATGTAAACATACGCTTTCACAAAATTCTGCCGATTACCGTATATCCGGAAATATTGGCGATCATTAAATTTGGCGATTTGCACAAGATCAGGCTGTAATTTAATATTGGCGGAAATTAAATTTGGCGGTTGCACAGCAAGGACAAAGCATAGTAAGTAGTTCTATGCAAATTTGGTGATAGAAATTTGGCGATTTTGATCCTGACCACCAAACCGCCAAATTAAAAATGTCGCCAATATTTCCGGATATACGATATCCATTTTGGCATATCACCCAATCTGCTGTGTGTAGTAACTCTGTACAATAGCAGTGTTCTTGCCACCCTCTTAAGCAGGGCACGCCACCCTGCTTAATTTTTGGCTTAGACCATATATTTTACTTTAGTATAATCATAGGCACATTCCTTCTTCTTGCTCAGATACTTTGAGTAGATAGATTAAGTAAAACTGACACCATGTATATCAATGCAAAACGATTCTCATTCTCAATTTTGAAAAGCGCATAGGCACTATCACATGCACTTTGAACAAATTTCTCACTTTACAAGATGGTTGCAAATGCAGAGGAGTAACTTGATACTAGATAATAGAAGTGAACCAGGATAAAGGCATCTGTGCACTAGCCTACTTCTGGCTTACGCAAATGCCACCCTCTTTCATTTTTTCCTGGTGACCACACTGCAATAGTCTTGAATTAGTTTGTGAAAATTGTGGCATTTAAGCAATGGCAAATTAACCATTTGTTACTGCATGTACATTACATACAGTACATGTGTGTGCATATGACTGTCTGTAAATGCTACAAACCTTAACATTCCCTATTCCGGAATATGAATTAAACGGTCTAACTATGCCAGGCTGCCTCTCATCATCTGTCAATGATGGCTCCAATTTTGCTGTTGGTGCATCAAAAACAACATCCCCATTCCCATTCACAACTTGGAACTGGTTCGGATTGGTAGCATTTGGGTACTGTAGCAAAACCTGGTACTTAATCTGTTCGACTCTATCAAACTCTAGTGCCATCCATTGCTGGTAGATCTCTTCCGCTACTTGGTTGTTCTGATCCGTCCCAGCCATTCGAGGCAACTGAGACAATTTCCTATGAAAGTGTTAAGCAAAAAGTTTAGAAGCTAATTACACTTGAATGCATGTATCCCGCATGGAATCAAAATTAATTATCAATTAATTTATCTATTATCATTTTGTGTTCGTTAATCTGCAATAATCCTACTGTACACTATACTACTGCTCCCTCATTTATCCAGTTCTCTGGTTTTATCTGCAATTTTACCCAGAATGGATGTGTGTGGATAAGTGAGGTCCCACTGTACTCTTTAAAAGCTAACATCAGTGGAAGTTGAAATATCCTAGTCTGACACAGCCAACCCAATCTCACTTGGCCATTTCAGAGACTGAGCCACTTAACCCACTCTCACTCAGCCATCTTCAGAGACTGACGTCATGCAGTCCTAGAAGTGGCTGAGTGAGATTGGGTCGGCTATGCAGACTAGTAATATCCCTGGCATGAACCACGAATTTTTACCATTAATAAGCCTGGGGGGGGGGGGGGGGGGTGAGGGGGACTACATCATTATTTCTTCCATGAAAATTTTACCCCTTGAAAAAATACCCTGTAGATGGTAACCAAGCAAGGTAGAGACTCAGCTAGAGACAACACAACTGCACCATTTATTATATGCGGATGTCAGTTGAAAAGAATCTGCATAGCGTGCATCATTCAGTTGCTCACTTAATGTTGTCTTCAATGTTTCTGGCCTGCATCTGCTCCGTTCCCCTGTCGAGAGAGGAGGCTAGAACGTTACCTTCGCCAACGAGGGCTCCCCACTCCAGTAGGGTAAATTCGTCATTGGTTGTAGGAACCGAAACGATACAACTGTCCGTTTTGGCGCCACCGAAGACAACAAACCCTATTCCAACGCCTATCCCAACGCCAATAAGAACACTCAGCACCATAACCCCAAAGCACAAAGTGGTATTCTGTACGACATTAAACTCGCTTCTTCGTCTCTGAAGCAGATCATACTCGTCATCTTTCACCATTGTCCTCCGCAACTGTTCCAAATGTTTTAGAATACATGTACATCGGAGTCAGTGTAGATGTGCCTGGCTCGGTGCCTTGAGTATAGTCTCGTTTCCAGACCTAGCTCCGCCATTTTACCCACGCGGTCAATTAATATTGGATCAAATTGCAAAACAACATGTATAAAAATGGCGGAGCTATGTCTGGGAACGAGAGCCCATCGAAGTCTACACTACTCGTCTCTGTGTGGTCAGTAGCTCCACGAATCATCATTAGCAATGTGATATTTTATCACAGAGGAAATCCTCAACAGCAAATCATGCTGATTTTCACAAAAGTCATCAGTCCAGACAATAGCACAGCATGTACTAGACAGTCTGATGTAGCTTGATCCATTCCTGTCATAAATGATATCACTGCATAGAATGGCATTACGCCACTCTCTAAAAATGGCTGAGCAAGATTTGGTGGGATAGGCCAGAGTAAGACTTGATGATTCTGAAATGCTAATGCATAGTCATATGTACATGCTTTGTGTACTCATGTATAAGAGATTCAACAACGTTGATTTAAGTTTCAGATTGGATTGTGTAAAAAGCAGATTACTTCTCAAGAATGATAGAAACTTAACTTATTGGGGTAATGACTAAATACGTCTACCATCTCCTATACATTGTGACAGTTGAGCTCTACAACTATAGCAGCTGCAGACAATTAATGCGCAGATTGGTACACATCAGATCAATAAACAAGTGAAGTTTGTTAGACATGTTGGCTGCATCCTATCCAGTTGCAGCCGGGACTATTGTTCAATATTATATTGTTTTCTGAATCATTTGCTTATATAACATCCATGACAAGTAATAAATTTCTGTACAAAATTTATACTAGCTTGGTACTATGAAATCAAGTAAAATTGGACGTGGTCCATATTTATGCATGTACCTATAAAACTACAATTATACATGACATTGCCACGACATGAATCATAGATGTATCAAATTGAATGATATGGGAATTATTAAAACTCAAAATACAGTTTCTGCATACTATGAATATTGCACACAATGTAGTGCAGCTGCACACAGGCTTCCCACATTCCTCTATGCCTTCCTGTTACTTCACGTAAATCTCCACAAGGTCAGCATACACTTCTTCGTCTGAAAAAGGAGAGTTTACACACAATCTCACAGACAACTCATCGCGACTGGGTGGTACATGCCTGTGGAACCACCCTCCATCTCCACAGCACGCAGCCCCACTGCGTGGGACACACTCACTGGTGCC
>CAUJGJ010000264.1:1403700-1408700 GCA_963170055.1 Halisarca cf. caerulea | reverse complement strand
TGGTGAAACATCTTTAGCTATGTTCACGTCTGAGGCTATTCGGGATTACAGAGCCCATATTACTAACAGACTCAGTTTGGATCTGAACGCACATGTTGGTGCATATGACAGAGTTGAATTCTTTAGAAATCATCCCATGGCACGTGGTAATACGTTTCCGGTTCATAGTACAGGAGAACGAAAGGACTTTTATGAATTGCGTAATGGCAAACCAGATGAATCTTTCAAGCCTGCTGGACTTCGAAAACTGTTCGCAGGAATACTACAGCAATGGGCACAGGCAAATTTTAAGGACAGTGGACAAAATTCGCAACTACGCAAAGCAAGTAGTGATTCAGCTGAAGTAAGTGACCCAACTAAACGGCAGAGTATGATTGACAACTTCAAGAAAAGCATCACTGATGAAATAATAGCCAAAAAGGATATTTTTGCAGTCTCCAAATTAATTGAAAATAAAAATGTAGCGGGTCCCCTGTTTGAGGGGCCTTACGATGCTAGAGAAGTACAAGAACCACAAACAGAATCTGTAGACAGTGAAGTTAATGAGTACCATGAAGCTGAAGATCTCAGCTTGCCCCTGAGAGCATCACATGCTATGCTGAGAGATCAATTTTATGTCAGCCAAGAAATTGCCAAAGATGTGGCCAAGGAAGAAGCTGCTACTGGGAAAAAGTATGAGGTGAATGAAGAATCCATTGCGGTCAAAGAAGGAAAGGTTACCTATGAAATCTATGAATCCTCAGATCCTTCATCAGGGCGGAACATAGAAACAGATTTAGATGAAACAAAAATGACATCTCAGGATCTCATAGATGAAATGCATGAACAAACTAAGAGTCTGCAGCAAGAAGGGGAAGGAGCAGCAGGAAAAATCAACAAAGGTCTGGCCATCTATGGGGCAGTCATGGGTATCAAAGGAACAGTCGAGGCATTTGAAAAAGGAGAGGTTTTAAAAGGTACAATTAGCCTGGCTCAAACTCTCCATGGTCTTGGTGAACTGAGTGGGATAAATCAAAAAGTATACAAATTGGCTGGGAAAGCTGTAGGTAAACTTGCCAACAAGGCCATTGGCCGAGTTAGTGAAGCGATAGGTCAAGTTGTGGGCGAAGATGCTGGTAGATTGATTGCTGGTGAAGGGGCTGAGTTATTGTCCACCATTGGAGAAATTGGGGAGTTGGCTGAAGACATACCAATAGTAGGGACTGCATTTGGCATTTATAACATATATGAGGACCTCCAACAGCACACGGTTATTGGTTATGTTGATGCTGGCCTTGACACTCTGATTACGGTTCTAGGATTGCTGGGACCAGAAGCTGAGCCATTTGTTATTGCTCTGACCATCATTCGTTTAGGAATAGACAGCTTCTACACTGACATCAAGAAGGAGCTGGACTCCCTCCCTCCTGATGCTAGTACAGGGCAAGTAGTTGTGGCCGTACTTAAAGGTATCGGTGAAGCGATTCTTGATATAGCAGACACTCTCACTGGTGGCATATGGTCAGCTCCTTTCAAAGCAGCAAAGCTTGACAAACAATATGAAAAAGACCAAGCATTCCTAAGAGAAATGTCAGACTATCATAACTACTTTAAAGTAACCATGTGCAGTGGTAATGCGCCAGCCATTAATTTTGCAGGTGCAGCAGAATCTTGGAATGGTGGCAATATCAATTTTCGCCTTAACGAAGGGGGGAGAAGTGGTTATCTGAGCATGAAAAGTACTAATCAACAGGGACTAGAAGTAGTTCACTATGAGACACTACCTTTCGAAGTTAAAGTGACAGACATTGTAATGGGAATTGGTGAATCACACACAGTCAACTTTAAAAAGCAATCAGTGAAGGTTTTCTGGGTCATACCAGTTGATGAGAAGAAGATTATATCAGGCTTGAACAATGATAGAAATACATTGCATGGTGAATACTATGGAAACAGTGACAACAACAACTTCTTTGCAGTTCAGAAATTGCCAAAAAATCTACCATATGGACTCACAGACTACCACTACATAGTTAAGGGAAATGGTGGAGATGATTCGTTTTACTTTGGACCACAGCACACATATGTTGAAGGCAATGCAGGCGCGGACACATACTTTCTCGATGGCGCCTCGACTCATGTTACCCTTAACAACTACGACCCACAGAGTGCAGATGATTTCATGATCATTCCCAAGGGATTTTCAGAACTATCATTTTCATTGTCTGGCAATGATGTTATTTTTACAGCTGGTTCTAACTTCAAGGTTACTGTGAAGTCCTGGTTTAGTGGTTCTACATATCAACACTTGATCTTCAAAACATCAGATCATGTTGTGTTTCGCATTGAAAAGCAATCAAATTCACCTGTGGCTGTTCCTTACGCCCTCAGTGGAGCCGGGAGCAAATCATATGTGTGGTTCAATCCAGCATGGAGGGGTTTCACCCAAGTCACGCAACTCATTGGATCCGATTTTCATGACTTCTTGTATGGAAATGACAAAGATAACGTCATTGTACCTGGTAAGGGAAGAGACTTGATGAATGGCGGTAACGGTGCAGATACCTACAATATTCAATTGGCAGAGGGTGATGATACAATTGCGAATGGGGCAACTGACAAAAAATTGGACACAATCATTTTTCCTGCCAATGCTGATTCAGTTTATACAAGACAAGTGCATGATGACCTGGTTATCCATGCCGGCAACTATGGTCTGACACTTTCTAGCTGGTACAAGGGTGAACTCTATCAGCATGCCACTTTGTACACTAAGGACCACATATTCATGGAAATCCGCCATGATACCACTACTGACACCGTTCAGCTGATTCCCACTCTGAAGGAACTGACAGACCAGGAGAGAAATGTCAATCTTCTCTCAAATAGCATTTTGCAACAAATTTCTTCAGTTGCCGGAACGAAGGATGACAACCAAATAACTGGAAATCATCTTGACAACTATATATCAGGAGGAGGAGGTTATGACAGTGTCTCTGGCGGAGAAGGTGCTGATACCTATGTTGTCAAGAAATCAGGATCTTCCAGAAAGCGAAAAAGTACTGATAAACGTAAGATAGCTTCTTACAGAGAGATTTTTGAGTCTAGACCTGGTCCATCTGATCACGCAGTAACTCTATCCAGAGCTCACTGTACAATCAACAACTATGCTGTGGATGGAAAAACTGATTTACTACTTTACGATGCAGTCTTTGATGACATTAATCTTCAAGCTGACGGTCAGAATCTGAAAATTACAGCCGTCAATTCACCTGAACTTGATGTAGTTTTGAGCAATTGGTTTCAAGGAATGGAATACCAGCATATCATAGTACGTTCAAAGAACGGCATAGCGTTTACCCTTCCATCAATTAATGGACGAGTTCCAGATTCAGCAGTTACATATAACATTGTGCATCGCTCTGTAGACCATGCCCTTCGCGGTACTACCGTTGCTGTTCCAATCTACCTTCCAAAAACAGCAGTTATGATTGATATGTCAAAATCGGACTATTCTATAGCAATCGATCTGACAGATCCAAAGTTCCACAAAGTTAAACGGGCTATTGGATCTCCACATTCAGATGACATCACAGGCAATCAGATAGACAACTACATTGATCCAAGAGAGGGTGGAGGCAACATGAGAGGCAACAATGGTAGTGACACTTACGTATTGAAGAAAGGATATAGGCAGAATAACATTCACAACATTGCAACTGACAATGTTGCCGATACTGTACTGTTTGATGCAAGTTACGATCAGATTGCGGTCACCAGTAATGCACAATCAGTCACATTGCAGTACACAGATCCCTCAGATGCCACAAAGTCCATTTCAGCCACACTAGTGGACTACGTAGTTGATTCAAATGCTCGTCATCTCACTGTCGTTTCCAGTGACGGAATTACATTTGTCATTTCACCGGAGGACTCATTTACTCCAGTGCCTATTGTCATGAACAAAGCAAGCCAACATGGTGCAAACCCACAAGACATCCACCTTAGAGACTCAAGCAACTTTGGAGAAGTGAGAACAGTTTATGGTTCCAAGGCTGGAGCAAACAACATTACAGGAAATGACAAGTCAAACACAATTATAGGTGGAGATGCCAATGATTACCTTGAGGGTGGCTATGGAAATGATGTCCTCAAAGGAGGAGCCGGAAACAATACACTCATTGGAGGACCAGGAAATGATACTCTGAATGGAGGAAATGGCAATGATATACTGAATGGAGGGCCTGGAAATGACATTCTGTCACCTGGCCCTGGAAACAACCACATCGATGGTGGAGATGGTGATGATACTCTTGTTTATGCGGGTGACCCAGTCAATGAAATTGGCATTCACATAGACCTTAACAATGGCATCTGTCAGCATGGATATGGATTTGATCAGATACAGAATGTGGAAAATGTTTACGGAACGCCTTATGACGACAGCATGGTTGATTCTTCAATGGGTGACAATGCTCTTAATGGTGAAGAAGGCAATGATGTACTCTTTGCATATGATGGATATGACATACTCATTGGAGGGAATGGTTCTGACACGTACAACTTGTTTCAAGCCAGTGGTACGAAGGTTATTGTGAATGAGGCAAGTGATGGGGCACTGGACACTGTTGACTTGTCTTATGTCAACACAACAAAGTTGCGTTTTGAGCGACAAGGTAATAACCTTATATTCCGTACAGTATCAGAGTTTTTTGCCAACCCTGCTGCTAGACAGTTTCCTGGATGCCACAAGCCTGTGCCCAGCATAATCAACCTATCACGACCTGTTGCCAAGGCTCCTTTTTGTGAGGCTTACAGTCCACAGCACCCAACTGTAATTTTGCAGAACTATTTTGCAGGAGCCATTCACCGTCATCTTACAATCACCACAGCTGACTGTACCCTTGATGACAACTTTTTGGGCCTGCAGCCAATCAATGTCGTATGCCATTGAAATAATCACAGGAGGCAGATAATCACAATTTGATTTTAATTAGCCATAGTATAGAGTGTAATACTTA
>CAUJGJ010000264.1:1386200-1396200 GCA_963170055.1 Halisarca cf. caerulea | reverse complement strand
CATTGGTATTGCATAGTCTGCTAGCAGTCTACAGAGTCGACGGAATGGGGAGCAAGCCTTCATCATTGGAAAAAGCGACGAGAATTATCTCTAAAGACGTTGTACGTATGGAACATGCTGTTGCGGACAAATCCGAGAAGAGAACAGTTTTGAGGGATCTAGATTGCTTCGTACTAGACAACTCTATCCGAGAGAGCACAGTGGGACAGCTCCGCGGCCATACATTGGAGAATAAATGGAAAATATACGAAGAAGTCAAAAAGTGCGGGATAAAACATGTAATCGTTGCAGCCTTTTCTCACATGACCCGCGTCGACGACGAGTTCATACGCCAGTTGGGAGAACGCGCAGAAGACTTTTCCACTCTGTACGCATTCACTGAAGTTACAGAGAGTATTAAGGATGGAGTACCAGACAAAGACACAGTCCCCGTCGGCATGAAGAAAATGAAGGCTTTTGGTTTGAGAAATCCGATTATCGAAATCGACCTTGCTGACGATAATGTTGACTGGGTGGAAAAATTCACTGTGGTGGACTACTGCGATCTTATTCTCGAAAGGATCAATTGGGCTAAAGGCAATCTTAGAAAAGATCAACAAGACATGAACATTTTCGTCAACTTTCGGGACTTCCCTTTCGCAATAGTCAAGCATCCTCGCCGTCTTCTCCATGTAACAGCTTTTCTGGCAAGGTTACCAGACGATACACGACCATTTGGTCTTATCTATGAGGAGCCAACGGGAAGACTAATGCCAGAGGAAATGGGTGTCTATACTTCCACTGTTCGAAAAGTCATGAACGACAATGGGTGGGCAGCAGGCAAACTTCTTGTGCATGTTCATGAGAAGTGGGGTCTTGCTGAAACAGTGCAATTGGCCTGTCTGAGCAATGGTGCTGATGGAGTTTGGGCCAGTTTGTGTCAAGAAGGAGCAGCTGTAGGGCATGCATGTTCCACCATCACGTTGATGAACCTTGTTCGTATGGGCAATACGATTATTCAGGAAAAGTACAATTGTAATGAGCTTAGAAGGGCTGCTGTTGCAGTAACCAATGCTACCACTGGAAATGAGCCACACCCCAAGCAAGTCATCTATGGACAGAGAGCATTGGACATGGCATTTGATTTTGGTGGAATTTCTGGCGGCCACATTGGAGGAGGAGAGTTTGATCTTGCAAAATTCTTTGGCGAGAAGCCGCCAATGCGGATCAGTACATTGGCCAGTACGAATATGATCAGAGATAGACTCGTGGAACTCTTTGGCAACAACCCACAATTCACCATTGAGCAGGCGGAGAAGATGCACCAAGTCATGATTGAAGACCTCACTAACAACAGGAAGGAAGAGTACATGAGCAAAGTTGGCTTGGCTTTACTCCTCGATAGATCAGGAGGAAAAATTACCGATGTAATGAGAGACAGCATTGAAAAGGTGAAGCTAAAATCAGCAACTGCCGAGAAGCTTATTGGGGAGGTGCGGGTCATATGGGAGGAGTGGGACCTCAAAGATGAAGTTCAAGGTGATGAGCGTCTTCAATTTGATTCATTCTACAATGGTTTCATGTCCCCTTACTTCGGATGCTTCCGTTGTGAGGACACCAAGAAGGGTTTGCAAGCCATTGACATGGATAATGATGGCTATGTAGATTGGTCGGAGTTCCTCGTGTACTTGAAATGGGCTCTTCACGAATACCCAAGCATCACAAACGTGGATAAGCTTCTGTCCACCACATTCCAAAAGGGCCTCATTCCAGCTATGCAAGATGAGATTCTGAAAATCCGTGAATGTAGCCTTTAACTGTCACCGATCTGATCTGATTCAGTAAATTAAATATAATGTGATCAATCAAAGAGTCAGTTACTCTTGACTATTAGGTTTTGTAAAAAGTGTAGTCTTGTGCTCATATTATTCTCATAAATATAGTGTATACATATTATGTGTTAGAATTTGCATAATTATATACATAATATGTCATTTACTATTAAATTTGCATTGGTCAAGCTTAGTTACTGTACTAGATATCAACAATAAGTATTCGATAATATTATATATTATAATAAATAAAATGCGGCATGGTCATTGCGGTTTCCACCCAGAAGCGATACAGTATGCATACCATTAAACATGGAATTCAAATATATTGGGTGTTAATTGATTAATATGTAACTACTGAAAGTGGGAAATTTTAATATTCGATGAAAATGGCGGCTTAAATAAATTTGCATGATGTTGCTCCTTTGGTGGCCTAAATAACACACAGTGGCAATTTTGGTGTGTTTACCATGTCTTGAGTATAATAATGAACACATAGTCTACAGTATATGTCCAAAAGGACACTTGGGGATGACATAAATTCAGCTGATTTGTTCTTTGTGGAGAGGTTTTCCTCCACTGGGACCATTGGTTGTGTCCTTTCAGGAGCAAGGGAATCCAAAACAGCAGAAATGGCATAAACTGCATAAATATTCTCATAAAGCATTTCAATTGCCACTTAGTTCAGTTCAACCCACATGTCCCACAGGTATCTACTCAAGTTCCACCAAAGGTCATCATTACATTTGGATTAATTTAAAACTAGTATTTACATTGTATTTCAACAGCCTGCAGGGTCGATCACAGCCTTTTACACCTGCACAAGCTCCAGTACCATGCCAGCCATATTGCTATGGAACCCCTACAACTAATGTCCCAACATACCACTCACACCTACACCAATACAGCCCATGCACATGCACCAACCATGCATCTCAGAATCAAATTGATCCTTTCTATCTCTGAGTCACATTCATACGTGGTACCATCAGTGTGCTATGGCTGTAAGCAGTACTACATTCAGCCTACATGTACATGTTAAATTATTATCCAATGATTTGACAATGTGCTTTATACACCGGGAGTAGGGGGCAACTTATAATAGCTAGCGTGCCAGGAAATCCTATATTTCATGGGTTTGACACAGCAAGTATGTATAGTATATACAGTGAATTCGAAACCTATCTAATCTGCAACTGTAATTCAGAATCCTCTCTAAAATGAATGTGTTTTCAAGTCCTGTTCTCTATAATTACTGGTCATACAGAACATTTGTAATCTCTCTAAACTGAATCATGCATTTCTTTGGTCCCAAGGGCATTCTGTTTAGAAAGGTTATACGATGTACATATGGGCAAGGAGGAAAAAGTTATTATAATTCACAACAAACAAGTACAACTTGGTCGCAGGCATAAAACATACAATGAGGACATGTGTGTGCCGGGCAAGTAATGTTCATGGTGTATATTAAACCATATACATTGAGACCTCATTTATCCACTCCTCGGATATCCATGCAGTTCTCTCACCTTCTGCAATAATCTTTATCAGAACAAACCTGCAATAATCCTACTGTACACTATATTACTGCTCCCTCATTTATCCAGTTCCCTCACTTTATCTGCAATTTCATCCAGAACAGATGTGTGCGGATAAGTGAAGTCTGACTGTACAAGGGAGACTGGTCACGTGCTATGCACATGCAAGTACGTAGGTTTCCAAATCGACCATGTATGTAGTTTTAGTAGTACTCTTCTCATTCAGTGTGCCCGTCCACGCGCTGTACACCGCTGCTGTTGTAGAATTCTCTATTGATCAGGTCTCTGTGAAAGCTCGGGATAGGCATGAAACAAATTTGAAGGGTTTTAAAGACGCTCTTACTTCTGTGAAGAACGAAGGAGTGGACGTGATCCTGTTCCCTGAAGATGGGATCAATGGAGCTGCGTTTTTCACCAGAGAGCAGATATTTCCTTTTCTAGAGGAGATTCCGGACGCCCTCCCAGTGATACCGTGCAATGATTCGCAGTTTGAAGACCGATTTGTGCTTCAAACACTCAGCTGTCTTGCTCGGGAATTTGGCGTCGTTTTGATTGCTAACATGGGAGAGAGGAAAAACTGCAGTCGTACTCTGGACGTTAGCTGCCCGCCAGATGGTCGATACCAGTTCAACACCAACGTTGTCATTGAGAAAAATGGCGCACTCATTGCGAAGTACCATAAAATCAATTTGTACTCTGCAGAGAATGATTACTTTGATCCTGGAGACGCCAAACAATGTGTTTCGTTTAAAACTTCTTTTGATGTAGAGTTTGGTACATTCACTTGTTACGATATGCTCTTCGACACTCCCTCAAAATGTCTACTATCCAAGGGAATCAAGAATTTTGTCTTTCCGACAGCCTGGGGTAACTCATTTGCATTCTACATGTCTACATCAGTGCAGCAAGGTTGGTCGAGAGAGAATCAGGTAAATGTACTTGCAGCCAACTGGCATATTCCTGCACTGTTTCATGGCACTGGTAGTGGTATATACTCCGCTGGTGTAGCCAAAAAGTATATGTTTAGTGGTGAATTTCTGGAAATGGGAACAGGGAGAGTGCTCGTGAGCAAACTTGAAGCCGACCCAAGCAGAAACAAGAACTTAACACAAGTTGGAATTTTGAAGGACGTTGCTCACACAACTGCTAAAAATGAGAGCACTCTTTCACAATTCAAAGTACTCACTAGCAATGAAGATGTGGTCCAAATAAGTTATGAAAATCCTTCAAACCCCACTATATCGCTAACCTGTACTTTGGACTACAAAATGAAATCTGCTGGAAGAGGTGAACATTATGCTGTTGGTGTGTTCATCGGAGAAAATCCTTCTAACTTCTTCTATGCGGTGTGCACTTTGCTCAAGTGTTCTGCAGAACAGTGTGGGAAGAGTGTGAAAGACCACGTTGCACAGACAGTGTTCGAGAGGATTTCCTTGAACGGGACTTTTCCACCTAGCTCCTCTCTGCTGTCAACAGCACTAGCCAGTGGTCTCGTTCTGCTGAATACTTCGGAAATGAAACTGGCCAAGAACAGTTTATCCATTGTAGGAGTGAACGAGCCCATCCTCGAGGTTAGCCTCTGGACAAGAGTGTACCCTTGAAAAATGCCTTCATGCATGCAGACTTATTTCATGACTATTAATTAAATTTCCGATGTATAGCTGAATTATATACCATTTCTTGCAATTAAATATAATTATTCAATACCATTTGAATTTGTAACATATTGTTCATATATTGTACTTTTTCACTGGTTCAGAATTAAATGAAGGCTACCAATGCCAATTATTTTGTATGACATCTGCAACGTTTAATAATATATATAATATTCATGTACATAATATTATGCATTGTGTATATTAAGTGCATGACATAATATGCTTGTATGTATACTAGGTAGGAATTAATTATAGCAAATATCCACGGTGGAATACGAAACTGGTAAAGGGATATTAACCCAGGCCAAGGTGCACTATAGTAGTTGGTGCATACCGGCCGTTGGTTTGCAGAAACTGTTCTTGTTAAGCGACTTTGTGGTAGCCAGTTTTTCACTGTATCTAAGCAATTGTACATGTAAGACTTATGATGGTAAGAATTATCCTGTATTTACACAATATAATGTTACAGTATTATGTATGCAATAATGTTGTATGACTATTGCGCAATCATAGGAAATTTATCATAGAGCAAGTGATCAATATTATGTCATACCAATGAATTAACAGACCACAACACAGTGTCATCGTATGCAAACATACGTACCTGTGACGCCATAATACTATTATAATTTAAAGCATGGGAAGTCGGTCAGTGTCAGAATAAAAAATATAGACCTGAGCTCAAAGTGTGCTTGACATATTTGCCGAGGTGCAAAGTGCTGAGGTGAATATGAGCCCCTGAGCGGGTATATATTTCTGATACAGATCAACTTCACGTGTTATATATTATATAATATATAGCAAATGACAACAGGTATTTAAGTTTATACCATCAAAGTAATTAATACTATCATCTGTTAACTGATCAGTATACAGTATTGGGTTGATATAATATTATAATTATTCCTATCATAATGGCTATATACTACAGTGGAACCTGCTATTCAGGACACTTGAAAATCTGGACACGTACTTGTACAAATTGGACATTATATAAGTTAGGTCCCAAATTCTCATACACAATGTCATATGAATGACATGGGGCAACCCTGGAAATTCAGGACACCTCTGTAATCAGGACACTTTTAGTGGTCCCAAAGGTGTCCGCATTATACAAGTTACATGCACTGTATTTGTAATAAGACACATGGTAATTGATTGCATGTTGATTAAATTAATCAGATAAGGTAAATTTAATATATATTGTATTTTGTGTACCATGCAGTACTATGCCAGGGTGAATTGCATGCACAATATTGACAGGAACACAAAATCAACAATATTTTTGGGCCGCCGGAAGGCAGCCCTAAATTGTTTTTACTTTCACCAGAAGCCGTTGTCCGGAAAATCCGGAACAATGTCCAGATATAATTATATATATATATATATGTCAACAACATGGCGGACGCGAAGTCAGTACATAATCTTTCGGCTATATTTCGGTGAAATTCATTCGTTTGCTTCTGATTTTATCAGCGAAGAAGAGTTCTTCAAAGTATTATTTTAGTCAATAACGACTATTTCCAAGCGATTTGAGTTTCCAGGGCCGTAGGCGGCCCACGAGTTTTTTTAAACTTGAATCGCTTGTTTTAATTTAGTACACATGCACACACTCATGCATGAATGCATGCACACATGAACATACACACACACACACACACACACACACACACATATGCACGCACACACACACACACACACACACACACACACACACACACACACACACACACACACACACAGTACATGTATAATATCAATAGCATATACATAATATATTCACACTTTCCATTAGCGAAAGCCTCATGATAACAAAATAAGGTCTTAGGCTTTCCTTATCACATTAGCAAGCCTTGCACTAACTATTATTTCATTAGCGGTGGTCCTTACCAACCTGCACACAGAGTGTACTGCGTGGTTGACCAACCACTTTGTGGGGAAACTGGAGGGTGGATGCAAGTGGCTTACATAAACATGGCAGACAGTAGTCAGAAGTGCCCCACTCAGCTGGTTGAACACAGGAGATCCAATACTGCACAAAGAGCCTGTGGAAAGCCAGTGAGCAATGGACACTTTGAAATAACACTTCCTTCACTCAATGTTAGCTACACCAAAGTCTGCGGGCGTGTCAAAGGATACCAAGTTGGTTCACCCGATGCATTTAGCGGAAGAGGGGATGGTATTTACATTACACAGGGCCAACAGAAACTACACCTGTGGGCGTACATTGCAGGATGGAGTGAGACTCAATCCAGCCACCTGTCATGTCCCTGTGCTGGAATAGGATTCAGTGGAACAGTATCAATTGCCAACAATTACTACTTCTGCGAGTCGGGAAGTGATAGGGGAGTATCACCTTCAAACAACAACCATGTCTTTTGGGACGACCCCTTGTGGGACGGTCGAAACTGCCCACGTGGAAACACTTGCTGCAATAAGTATGGGTGGTTTGCTAGAAGCCTGACCACATCTTCGGATAACCTTAATCTTCAGTGGCAGCTTGATGAAAGAAAGGCAAACGAAGACATTTACCTCGATCTGGTAGAGATTTACATCAAATGATCACTTATTGAACTGCTATACGAGATGAATTTGTGATTAAAAATTAATATTATAATATAGAATCTATTGTTGTATTATTAGTGTGATTTGATATGATGAACAGCTGTAAGTTACAATTTAATTAATAGTATAACAGCTTATAAAATTAATATTTTTTGTTTGAAATATTGATCAGACAATACCGTATATACACAAGGTATAGTACATTGCAACCTCCAAATAAAGGACATGCACTTTGCATGGGGCATGCAACATAAATTCAGCTGATTCGCTCTTGTACACGTAGATCGAGAGGTTTCCTCTTGGGGATCGAGGCCTAGGTTCAATATGTATTATATAGTGTATATGTAACGTTGCATTGCTGTTACTCGAAAAGCATGCAGGAACAAACGACCAGTCTCTCAAGAATCACTTGTCACTGGTCAGAACTAGAATGAATTAATTCAAGCACCACACTCACCGTGCACACACCGAAAGCTAAACACAATTAAAGAGAAACAGTACGTAGACAATAATTGTGTATGCTGCGCGGTACGCATGTGATAAATGGATAACAGAAGAAATATCATGCGTTACAGGAAATGATAATTGTATGCATACAGACAATTCAACGTGTAGTACAGGAAATAATAAAATGGACAAATACGTGCACTACACATACAGAAGATTAATGCTGAACTGGACAAACACGGTGCATACGTACGTACACTACATACAAACAGCACGTTTCCTCCTATAAGCTTGTGTTATGAACTACTGCAATACAAAATGTTATTTAATTACCATGAGTATAATCCAAATTTGTAGCATCTACCAAAAATATACCCGCTATATAGGTAACCACGCCTACAGGGGATATGTGTTCTCATTATAATATATATAATATTAAATTATTATCATGGTCATCCTGATCCAATGATACGCATGCATGCATTTTGGAACTAAATTTCAAAATTTTACGTATGTACTTTCGTAATATTATAGTACGTGGTACACATCCGGCCATCGATCATGGAATACAGTCCATCCCAATAGTATTATAATGTCACTGCAATATACCCCTTATGCGACTATCATTAAGCAGTCACATATATAATTACCATGCATAATTATGTTGATGAAAGAAGGCCGGGGCACAGGCATTGACAGTGACCAGTTCATGCATGTGAAGCCGTAAAGAACAGTTCTGGAACACATGTACACCTCATACAGGCAGTCTAATATCTGCAAACAATTTTTTGGGGGTAGAAGCTGGAGAGTTTGGGGTGGAAGTTGGAGCATGGAGAATCCACTATGAAGACTCCACGGCATGTATTCAAGAACAGGTAAGTGGAGGCACAGGTTAAGGACATACATGCAATCATAATTACTAGTACAGCCAGTGGAATCTCCGATAGTGGACACTTGAGATCCAAAATAAGGATTGCCTCTCTATAAAGGACACAGTTTGGAGTACCTAAATAATTTCTTCCTATAGTTCTTATACATTTTCAACCTCCCAAAGAGGATAACCTCCTTACAAAGGACAAACGAGGATGCCCTAAAGGGTCCTTTCATTTGGAGATTCCACAGTATTAAAAAATTAATAAACATAATTTTCACACTTGGAAACATGAAGATCAACTTAGAGTCTCGTACTCAGACCCACTTCCAGCTGCCATTTTATTCTCGGCGAGTGGGTCTGGGTATGAGACTAACCAAATCTGTGACTGACAACTCCACATGTTGTGGTGAGAAGAAACAACACAAAACAATGTTTACAATAATACATTCAGTGATTAAAAAATACATCCTAAAAAAGCGTAAAACAATTACACTTGAAAGTTCAGTGCACACCTACTCTAACTGCTAGTCTCATACCTCATACCACGGCGAGAAGTATGAGGCTGACAGCTAGACTAGTGCACACCCCACACTCTTAAGTTCTTTGGACGTCTGGGTACGACAAGAAATACTTTGTAGTGTTGTGGCCTTTGGAGATTTCATTGATGAAGTCAACTTTCAACTCCAACACACATCTGTTAGTAGGGGTACAAGCACAGATATAACACACGAATACAAATATTATGGATAAAACATACAACAATAATTGTTGAAAGATTGATTATATGTAAGTATAATTATTAACACATAACTGTAAACACAGTATTCATAAACACTCACATAAAGAACACAAACTTGCTCACACGTGCTCACAAGTACAGATAAAACATACAACAATAATTGTTGAAAGATTGATTATATGTAAGTATAATTATTAACACATAACTGTAAACACAGTATTCATAAACACTCACATAAAGAACACAAACTTGCTCACACGTGCTCACAAGTACAGATGCTCAGACAAATACACACACACATAGTGTTAGAAATAATGGTCAGCATTCAGACATTGTCCGACCATTTTGGCACTTTGTCCGACCCAAAA
>CAUJGJ010000264.1:1376200-1383700 GCA_963170055.1 Halisarca cf. caerulea | reverse complement strand
AGGTGATACAGTGGAACCTCTAAATAAAGGGCACTTTGGGACAGCTCTATTTGTTCTTCGTAAGGAGGGTGTCCTCTTTGGGAGGAGCTAAATGTATAAGAGCCATAGGGAGGATGTATTTTGGGACTTCAAGCTGTGTCCTTTGTAGAGAGGTTTATAGTACTCTGTCCATATTTTGAAGAGTCTGCTATCAAAGGTTCCAACAGGGCCAAACAGCACACATTTCTAATTTCCTACGATTATCCACTGTACCTACTTGCGTGTCTTTACCTTTCATTTCATGTAACATTTCCTCTCAGTTACCCCATTCCGCCACCACTTCTCTTTTTTTCCTTTGAGGCTGCGTCACATGTTGACGGCAGACCATCAGCCACCCACTCTACTCACCACCACTATTACGCCACAATGACATTGTACTTCACCTGGCTGTAAAGTTGAATTGAATTGAATGTTCCTGTTTGTAGCCCATACCAGCTAGCAGTATCACTAGTATTTCAATAATGTTTCATTCCTTCAGTAAGCAAATCTGAAAGATATTGAATCCATTATTAACTATTCTATGCTGGTCGTAGCAGGCCAGACTAACTGCAGACAGGAACACGGCCATCTTTGTAGTATGCATTAATCAATTAAAAATAGCGGTCGCGGTGAGAGAATAGTCCGTAGAAATTGTATAGAATTCTGTGGTTTCAAAGATACAGGAGCAGAGCTTACTTTACTCAAAGCTACTGGGTGTTTGCTATGTATTTGTGGTTATTACAACCTGGTCTATGGCTAACATTTCAATGAAGAATAAATTTTGTTCTTAAGGCTTCCAAAAATGTTGGGTGGGCCATGCATGGCCCACCTGTCTAAGCCGGCGATGTATTGTGACTGGAAAAACGCACACATGTACAATATACATACATACATAAAGGCCACTCTTGGGACCAAGTACAGTGGCTGCAGTAGACAGGCAGCTACTGTACATAGTGACCACTATAGACAGGTAGCTGCTTCATACAGTGACCACTCTAGACAGGTGGCTGCTTCATACAGTGACCACTATAGACAGGTGGCTGCTTCATACAGTGACCACTCTAGACAGGTGGCTGCTTCATACAGTGACCACTGTAGACAGGTGGCTGCTTCATAAAGTAACCACTTATAGACAGGTGGCTGCTTCATACAGTGACCACTCTAGACAGGTGGCTGCTTCACATAGTGACCACCATAGACAGGTGGCTGCTTCATAAAGTAACCACTGTAGACAGGTGGCTGCTTTATACAGTGACCACTGTAGACAGGTGGCTGCTTCATACAGTGACCACTGTAGACAGGTGGCTGCTTCATACAGTGACCACTGTAGACAGGTGGCTGCTTCATACAGTGACCACTGTAGACAGGTGGCTGCTTCATACAGTGACCACTGTAGACAGGTTTCACTTTACTTCATATCGAAAGATACAAATTAAGACAGATTAAGACAAATCAAAATGTTTTAATTGAACAATGTGATAATTTGCTAATCACACAATGATCATAGTCAATACGCTGCAAATGCACACATACCGTATGCGAGTTAACTTTCGCGGGACTAAACTTTCGCGGATTGCGGATTTTCAAATTTTCGCGGTTTTTATTTTCACGGATGCAGGGGTCACTAATATTATATTACTTGTATGCACTAGTATATCTATACTAATAAAAATAATGAAGCTGAGTGGATTTTTTGCTGTTAGTGTCGAAATTAGCGAACCAAGTCCAATTCTGTTCCTGTCTTGAGGTTTGGCTGTAATGATTCGCCGATAAGAAGTCTCTCAACGGTCGAAATAGGCCTACCTTTGAACGGGAAGCTAGACCGCCGCAAGTATCAGCCTGTGACCATGGATACTCGACTTTCACAGATGAAGTGGGAACTTTGCCAGTTCTATGATCGGCAGTTTCAAGATGTTCGAAGTGGTGAGTTGTGTACGTGGATATCATGTTTATGGGGCACGGTTGACTCCTCTTATTGGAGAAGATCTTCAATGCGTGCGCTTTGCTTAAATATTCGCGGACGGAATTATTCGCGGATGGCTCCCGAACCGCGAATACCGCGAAAGTTAACTCGCATACGGTATGTACAATGAAGACAAGGAAACCCGCAAATAGAAACGGTGACATGCTGATTTCAAATGCCTTCAGATAAGCACCAGCACCCGGTGTAAAATACTGCTACAGTTCACACTCAATGCATGGCACTGTAGATTACTGCCAAGTGAGATGTGTGTGCAAATTTACAAGCCCCAGCCTTGTCTTCCTCAAGTTACGTACATGTAGGCTTGCACGCTTCATGAGGACAGTGTCCCCGTGTCACACATACAGCACACTTGTTCTTACATGCATGCATGCATACACGTAGCAAGCATGCGCACATTCATGCATGCATGCACACACACATGGATACACACACGCACGCACACACACATGTGCACACGCACACGCACATACACACACACACACACATGTGCACACACACACATACACACACAAACACATACACACACACACACACACACACACACACACACACACACACACACACAGAGGGACGCACATATCATACCATACCTACTGTAAGTACACCCACACACAGAGGTGTACATGAATACACATGCAAATTTTACACACATTCAAAAGCATGTCCACACATGCACACTACATTCACATAACACAGTAACACAGCATAAATACGTACATGAGCATGTACAAAGTAGGGACCATACTGAAGGGCTGTGTGTACATACATGAGACATACATGTGACATACATGTGACATACATCTGACCATGGCATATGCATGACATACATGTACATGCACACTACGTACATGTACGCATGCGCACATACCTGAACACATACGTATGCATACAAACACCCATGAACACACCTTCTTGTCCTGATTTCTCATTGTGTCAGACAGCACTGCTCTGTAAACATAGAGGCGGAGTTGTAAACAATAACCACCACACACAATCCTGTACACATTATGACTCACAACATGAGTACACCCATACATGTGTGTATGAACAATAACCACCACACACAATCCTGTACACACAATGACATATCTCACAACATGAGTACACCTATACATGTGTGTGTGTGTGAACAATAACCAACACACACATATCCTGTACATGTTGTGACACATCGCACAACATGAGTACACCCAAACATGTGTGCATGTAAGTACGGAATGCAATATGTACAGTACATACATACGTATGCTTGCATCCTCAGGACATGAAGTGTGGGGGAATTACAAGTGGATCGAAGGAAAAGTGACCCAATACAACATTATGTGATGTAGCACAGGTCACTGATGTCAGCACATTTCCTTGCTGATGCCAATTGGTAGGGTAAGTGGCTAAAACCATGGACTTGCTATACTACGACTGGAACTGATCAACACTGGATGAGGCTACACACACAAACAGTCAACAGTGATTGGTTGCCAGGATATCCTCTAAACTGAGAAATTTTCGCAACCAATAATATTCGCGTTTTTCGTGAATTGACTCCACTCGTGAACTTTCTTGTAGCGAAAATTTCTGCACACGTTCCAAAGTATAGGTATAGACAATCTATGGTGAGACTTGCAAAATTTTTAATTGCAAACTTTTCTGCCCACCAGATTTGACCCCAATTCGCTAAATTTAATGTTCACAAATATTCACCGGTTTAGGGTAGTAAGATCACCTGCCCATAGTGACCACTGTAGGCTGCTCCATGGGCCACATCAGTGATACTAATGCACCTCTGTATAAGGACCACCTGTCTATAGAGAACACTGTAGGCTGCTCCATGGGCCACCTCAGTGATACTAATGCACCTCTGTGTAAGGACCACCTGTCTACAGAGAACACTGTAGGCTGCTCCATGGGCCACCTCAGTGATACTAATGCACCTCTGTGTAAGGACCACCCGCATGTCTACAGAGACCACCATCACTTGGTCCCTTGAGTGGTCATTATAGACAGGTGTACTGTAGTTATGAACACAGTTCAGACCTCGCTATGGTAATTCCCAGAACCCATATAGTGCTTGTGGGTCTGGGAACAAGATGATGTTGTAAATGGCCACCATCATGATCAATGCACTTAGTGACCCAAATGCCAAAATCAGAAAGCCTGCCTCTTCTTTACCAAATTTTAAGAATTAGTAGACAGAATAACAAGATATGTGTGTTTTAGACCTTGTAACATGATGCAGTGATCTCCAAATGGAACAATGAGACTGCTAAGTAGGCCGAGATTTGAACATTCTTTCCTATTTTACTGAACTGTCTGTGCTTTGACCAACACAGTTCAAGGCTAATCTTGCTATTGTGTACATGTATCGAAATCACTGTTGCTGGAGATCTATTCTTCAGTTTTGAAATTAAGCTGCAGTTTGAGTTGAAAATACATATCCGTTCTGGGCCAAAAGATCAAATTTTACCCTACAAAATGTGTGGGCAACCTCAATTGGACTGTCATTGGTGACGGAAACAAATAGCCGCACTAAACCGCTTGCTTAAAAAAGGTTGACTAAGGAAACCGAAACCTGTGTATGAAGATCACACAAGGGGCCAATAAATCATGGTCTCTATAAACAGGTGGTCCTTAAGTAGAGGTGCAATAGCACTGATTTAGTGGTTCCCAGAGCAGCCTACAGTGGTCTCTGTAGACAGGTGGTCCTGGACCAGCCTACAGTAGTCTCTATAGACAGGTGGTCCTTGGACCAGCCTACAGTGGTCTCTATAGACAGGTGGTCCTTGGACCAGCCTACAGTGGTCTCTATAGACAGGTGGTCCTTGGACCAGCCTACAGTGGTCTCTATAGACAGGTGGTCCTTCTATACAGCTGGGCTTTAAGACAGGTACATTTGTTTACTACAAATAAAGCTAACATTAATTACAAGCAACACAAACTGATACAAATTCTTGGATACAAATTGTTAACAACTAAAACACAAAATAGCAATGAAAATTGGAGACTATGACAGACTGGCTGTTGGAATGTGCACAGCCCCATGACGTTCTGTCAACCACGCATGCCAACCTGTACCAGCGTTGGCTAAGAAGCATGTCAAACACTAGTCCGGCCGGCTGTGACCCACGCTTGTACGCAAGCGCTGGGAGCGGGAAGATTGGCGCTTACGTATAAACGTGGGTCACAGCTGGCAGGACTAGTTAAACACGTGCTAAGAGTACACGGGTACTATCAGTGTTATTGGCCCAAAACACCAACTTTCATGTTACCGAAACTTTGCAGCAATTGATGTATGCAACTCTAATTAACAATGGCACACACACACACACACACACACACACACACACACACACACACACACACACGCACGCACACACACACACACACATACACACATATGTACATACACACACACACACACACACACACACACACACACACACACACACACACACACACCACACGCACGCACACACACCCACACACACATACACACATATGTACATACACACACGCGCGCACATACATACACACACACACACATATACACGTATATGTACATACACACACACACACGCACACACACACACACGCACACACACACACACACACACACACACACACACACACACACACACACACACACACACAGAGAGAGAGAGACTCACTTAATAGCATCATAGCTTCCATAACTTGGTATTAGATCAATATCAGATAAAAATACAAAAGGTGTATTCACATGCCGGAGGGCGACATTACGCAATAGATTTACTGGATAAAATGGCTGCAGGAGACAAAGAAGTAATAGGTGCTTGAAGTACGTAATAAGCTCCGTAGGTAATAATATGTACATACAGTACATGCATATGCACACACACACACACACACACACACACACACACACACACACACACACACACACACACACACACACACACACATGCACGCACACACGCACGTACGCAAGCACACACACACACACACACACACACGCACGCACGCACGGAAATATGCACACACGCACATACGCAAGCACACACACACACACAGCCCTTACCCCTTTCTTATAGACTACATGCAAAGCAATGTTTTGGCGCAGACTTAAGACAGTAGACTCCTTAAAGTGCTGAACTAGCAAAGCAGTGTCCATGTCTGTACAGTACACAGACAGACTCATTGGCCCTAACGGGAACATACACAAGCATATATTATAGTAAATGAGATCACGTACATCACAATTCCACACACACACACACACACACACACACACACACACACACACACACACACACACACACACACACCTGTCCAATGTTTGCTCAGCAGTTCCAAGAGGTGAAGCCTGTCAATTGACAAGTGACTGATCAAAGTGACATCACTGTCTCCTGATGTCTGTTGAAAGAGAAGGAACCACCAATAATAAAAGACACCTCACAGGCACACAATGTACAAAGTCACACCTCATTAATCCGACACTGGTTGATATGAAAACGTCATTTATCCAACCCTCTGTTGTGACATAGATATTCAAAATGGTCCAAAGGATCCTCGAAATCAATTACCATAGGATTAATAAACTATGTCATTTTAGCCATCTCCAACACTACCTCATGCAATATCATTAAAAGCACCTTGGATAGTAAGTACCTGGGTTAGTGAGTACTCCTGGATAGTAAGTACCTGGGTTAGTGAGTACTCCTGGATAGTAAGTACCTGGGTTAGTCAGTACTCCTGGATAGTAAGTACCTGGGTTAGCAAGTACTCCTGGATAGTAAGTACTCATTGCTCTGTCCCTACCTCATACAATACCATTAAAAGCACCTTGGATAGTAAGTACCTCTGATAGTGAGTACCTATTTTCCCCTCCCTTGAGAGTACCTACTATCCAAGTTCAGCAATACATTATATACATATATACGTGATAGCAGATACCAAATATACTGTGATTCTTGGTTATGCAAATTGCCTAATAGCACAATAACATAAATTCAGTGGAACCTCCGAGTAAAGGACACTTTGGACACGACATAAATTAAGCTGATTTATTCTTTGTTGAGGGGTATTTCTCTTTGGGAGGTCCAAAATGTATTGCAGGAATTATACCGGACCCCAAGTCGTGCCCTTTGTAGAGAGGTTTCCCTTCTTTGGGAGGTTCAAAATGTATTGTAGGAATTATATTGGACCGCAAGTCGTGTCCTTTGTAGAGAGGTAGATACTGTGTCCTTATTCAGGAGAGTCCACTATCAGAGGTTCCACTGAAAATTTATCTCCTGATGGCCCTGTACATCAAAAGAAAAAGAAACCGACTCTGTCCTTTGGTCAGTAGACATGTTGCTCCCTAAGGAGCCATGTGGTCACTAGTATACAAAGGACAACCTTCAATTCCCACAGTATTTCAGAAAATTGACACTCTGACATGCTATGGTTGGCTGAAAAGTGAAGTGCTAGATAGCAGAGGTTGTTGGATTTATGAAAGAGGCTACATTGCATACAGAACACACCTG
>CAUJGJ010000264.1:1363700-1371200 GCA_963170055.1 Halisarca cf. caerulea | reverse complement strand
CGCCATGCACTTTCATATGACTCATTTTATGAGAAACAAAGGTGGTCGGATAAACGAGGGCCCACCCTGCAGTAGGTCAAGGTTAGTACTAACCCATGGTCCCAAAGTACAACCATATCCTGTCTCCTCAGTAGATGAGACACACACAGTTAAATGGGTTCAGGACAACGTGTCTGTGTCAACAGACGTGTATGCATTCACAGGTGACAGGAAAATCAGCAACCAACAGAACTCATGCGTTCAACAAATGCGATTGGACAATTAGTCTCTCATAGATACAGTGGAACAACGTTAGCACAATTCACTTAATACAGAATTTGGTTAACACGAGAGCAGTAAAAGGCCCCTTTAATGCCCCCGATATTCCTAATATTTAAAATTTAGATAAGGTGAAATCGTGATAAAATGAACAATTTTACATCTGTCCCTTGAGTTTTGTGTTTAGAGGGTTCCACTGTGTTTATGTACAGTAGAACCTCTTTAGTAAGAACAATGTTGAGTAATACCTGGTTAGGAAGTACAAGGATATGATACCCCAGCTAAGAACCCATAATACAGTGTAACTTCTCTAAACCGAACACCCTCAGGACCAAAGAAATGGTTCAGTTTAGAGAGGTTTCCGGATTAGAGAGGTTCTGTATGTACAGCAAATATAGAGAGTAGCATTTGAAAACACGTTCAGTTTAGAGAGGTTTTCAGAATACGGAGGGTTCGGTTTAGAGAGGTTACACTGTACTAATCTATATGGTTAGCAAGTACTACTGATAGTGAGTAGCAATTTGGAGGGTCCCCAGGTGTACTCACTAACGAGGTTTGACAGTACTATGTATGTGACTACCTGATCTGCCAATGCAGTGGAGCCATATTTGGGGAGTGTTTCCACGGCAACACTTTTCCAAACGCTCTTCCAGTTCATGTCCCTCATAGCCTTCAGGTCCTGTAGCATCACACCCGTGTTCAGCCCACGACCCTGGAAGGGGGGGGGGGGGTAGGAGGGGTAGATAGAGAGACTGGTTGAATCACAAACTCTTACAACCTGTACATTCATTCATACTGTATTACGTACATATGTACACAATATGTAGCACATACATTGGTGATGGTCGTCCTTTGTGCTACTGACACACGTACTAGCTGCACTCACACACACACACACACACACACACACACACACACACACACACACACATACATACACAACCACATACGTACATATACACTCACACATGTGTACATACACACATGCACGCGCACACACACACACACACACACACACACACACACACATACATACACAACCACATACGTACATATACACTCACACATGTGTACATACACACATGCACGCACACACACACACACACACACACACACACACACACACACACACACATATATGTACACAACCACATACGTACATACACACTCACACATGCGTACATATACACATGCACGCACACACACACACACACACACACACACACACACACACACACACACACACACACACACACACACAAACTCACACACACACACTCACACACACTCACACACAGACTCTCTCTCTCTCTCACACACACACACACACACACACACACACACACACACCAGAGCAGGCCATGGCTTATGCTTAGTCCACAGCTTCCCCAGGTACCAGTCACTCAGATTCTCAACTATCCCAAGGACCTAAGAACGCAAACAACCAATGAAAGCAAACAGTGTGTAGATGAATACATGAGGTAGGGAGAGAGCAAGGGTACTGCATATGAGGTAGGGAGAGAGCAAGGAGTACTGTACATGAGGTAGGGAGAGAGCGAGGAGTACTGTACATGAGGTAGGGAGAGAGCAAGGAGTACTGCATATGAGGTAGGGAGAGAGCAAGGAGCACTGTACATGAGGTAGGGAGAGAGCAAGGAGCACTGTACATGAGGTAGGGAGAGAGCAAGGAGTGCTGTACATGAGGTAGGGAGAGAGCAAGGAGTACTGCATATGAGGTAGGGAGAGAGCAAGGAGCACTGTACATGAGGTAGGGAGAGAGCAAGGAGCACTGTACATGAGGTAGGGAGAGAGCAAGGAGTACTGTACATGAGGTAGGGAGAGAGCAAGGAGCACTGTACATGAGGTAGGGAGAGAGCAAGGAGTACTGTACATGAGGTAGGGAGAGAGCAAGGAGCACTGTACATGAGGTAGGGAGAGAGCAAGGAGTACTGTACATGAGGTAGGGAGAGAGCGAGGAGTACTGTACATGAGGTAGGGAGAGAGCAAGGAGTACTGTACATGAGGTAGGGAGAGAGCAAGGAGTAAGGAGTGCTGTACATGAGGTAGGGAGAGAGCGAGGAGTACCGTACATGAGGTAGGGAGAGAGCGAGGAGTGCCCACTATCAAGCTAGGAGTACGCACCATTCCAGGCACATGTAACTGTCCCTCTTGCATGTACACATGCATACATGCATTCCATGACACTCAACATGCGTACAAGCATTCCGTGACACTCAACATGCATACAAGCATTCCGTGACACTCAACATGCATACAAGCATTCCGTGACACTCAACATGCGTACAAGCAGTCTGTGACACTCAACATGCATACATGCATTCTGTGACACTCAACATGCATACATGCATTTGCAATACTCAACATGCATACATGCATCTGGTGATTTATACACAAAGAAGCAACCAATGTGCAAGTGCACTGTGAACGTACTGTGCTGTGCTAGTCGATTGTCAGGAATCTCACCTTGTTCTTTCTCCTCATTGCCGTGAAATGCTGCCACAGTTCGGTGATGTCTGCGGCAAACGTTAGGTCTGTGTCCAGCACAATAGCCTGCACATACAGAAAAGTAAGAACTGAGACAGACGTACCAGAAAACGCTAAAATACTGTGTATACCGTTAGAGCCAACACTCATTGGGACTTGACAAATGTCAGCTTAGGAGGTTGTCAGGTTACAAAGTGACTCTTAGCATTAATATGCTTACCATACATCAGACAACAACGACCATACATCAGACAACAGCAACCATACATCAGACAACAGCGACCATACATCAGGTAACAGCAACCATACAGTACATCAGACAACAGCGACCATACATCAGACAACAGCGACCATACATCAGGTAACAGCAACCATACAGTACATCAGACAACAGCGACCATACATCAGACAACAGCAACCATACAGTACATCAGACAACAGCGACCATACATCAGACAACAGCGACCATACATCAGGTAACAGCAACCATACAGTACATCAGACAACAGCAACCATACATCAGACAACAGCGACCATACATCAGGTAACAGCAACCATACAGTACATCAGACAACAGCGACCATACATCAGATACCGTCAGAATAGAAGGCATGTTGGATTGCGCAGGTGTCCAGCTTACAGAGTTGCCCACACTGTGGGTAGCAGAGCTCAACTGCACTGCTCAGAGTACTGCCAAACCCAATCACCCTACACTAGTACGGCCATGTAGTGTCCTTCAGTACTGCCACCTACAGACTGTACCTACTGTGTACTCTGAGGAAAAGGTACTCCAGATGCAATTGACCCCACTCGCACCCCAAGCCACTTTAAACCAGCCTAATTCAATCTATAAGCCAACTTGGTGCAGCGTAGGGTGGGGTGGGGTGTCACCATATAGAATATCTATGGGTGGCCACATCTATGAGGCCTTGTGTATCCACACCTCAAATATCCAGTTCCCTCACCTTCTGCAGTAGGTTTTATTGGAACAAATCTGCCACAATCCTACTGTACACTATACTACTGGTCCCTCATTTATCCAGTTCCCTCGATTTATCCACAATTTCATCCATAACGGATGTGTGCGGATAAGTGATGTCTGACTGTACATCAAAGAAATTCCCTCGGTCATCAATACTGCATACACACACTAGCAGGGTTCTTTCTAGCATCAAAGTTTTAAGGGATCTGCCAACTTCACAAAATAAGCCAAATATTGCTATTCCTAAAGTGGGAAATTATCCATGGTTCAACATACAGTGAACCCTCTCTATTCCGACACTCAATGGAGCTTGAAAAGGCGTCAGATTAGGAATTTATTTCATTATGGAGCGACTACAGTGTAACCTCTCCAAACTGAACACCCTTGGGACCAAAGAAAGGGTTCAGTTTAGAGAGGGTTCCAGATTAGAGAGGTTCTATATGTACAGCAAATATAGAGAGCAGGACTTGACAACACATCCGTCTAGAGAGGGTTCCAGATTACAGAGGGTTTGGTTCAGAGAGGTTCCACTGTATTACCACATTGTGGTGACTGTGCCTCATAAGATGGTCAGATTAGAGAGAATGTGGGAATACATATGTAGTTACATGTATGTGTACCCGGGTGCAGGAGTACAGAGGTTTCACTGAGCCCACATGTCCTGTACTCCATTCCAACTAAAAGCATGGCAATCAACTGTCTTAAGTCTGCACGTCTGCACAGCCCGTTGATTAGCAACAACAGGAGGATACTGAATGAATTCCCAACAAAGGGAATGAAGAGCAAGGCTCACTCACACCTTGTGAAGATACTAGTACGCAATGGCATGTGTTTACGGTGGTCACTCAAACAGGCAATAATACACGGTTACCCACTCGCTGAGGCAGAACAACTTACACAACTACGCTTACTTATTGCAATATCACGTGTGCGACAGCTGATGATCGACCGCTGAGCAACCCAGGATCGATCAAGCGAGTGAGCCAGTGAGAGTGTTTCATTGTAAAGCACTGTATGTATGCATGTACATATGTATTTACATACATACATGCACACTAGGGTATGCTACATACGTGCATACGTACGTACATACGTACAATCTCTGGCTCTCACCTTGTCAATTTCCGGTGGCAGTATCTCGGTCAGTAACAGCTTCATTAGCCCGAATATCCCAGAGTAGTGAATGTTGGGAATCCACTCCACAGATGCCTGCAGCGTGTGAACAAGAAGTGTGTATACAGTACGTATACATTTCTCGGTACCACTTACAGTAACCTCTGGGTAAAGGTTCCCCAGGTTAAATAAGAATACCCTATTCCCTATACCTTATACCTTATACCCTATACATATGTACAGTATGTGTTCATACACGGTGTGTGTGTGTGTGTGTGTGTGTGTGTGTGTGTGTTTTGTGTTCATACATACACACCAGTCTTGCCTGATACAATGGTACTGCAGTAGAAACTGGACAGTAAGTACTCTCAAGGGAAGGCAAAAACAGGTACTCACTATCAGAGGTACTTACTATCCGAGGTGCTGTCAGTGGTCTTGCATGAGGTAGGGGCAGAGCAATGAGTACTATTCTGGAGTACTTACTAACCCAGGTACTTACTATCCAGGAGTTCTGACTAACCCAGATACTTACCATCCAGAAGTACTCACTAACCCAGGTACCTAAAGAGTTGTACGGCACATACGTACATGGGGGTAGGGGGTTAGGGTCAGTTGTACCTAGCCAGATTGACAAACATATGTACCACATACGTACATACGTACATGGAGAGGGGGGAGTGGGCACAGTTGTACACAGCCACACTAACAAACGTACATACAGTCAAACCTCGTTAAGACACAATTTAGGAGACCTACGTACAAAGTTAGCTCTAGTTGTCACAAATTTGTCTAATCAGGATATGATACTACATGCACAGTACTACAGCAGACCAAACAGGGTTAGGAAACCAGTTTACGCTAAGCAGAATTTGTCTTAAGAGTGTTCTTCTCAGCATGTATTGTGAAGCCTATCATTTTGCACTGCAAGTTGAGAAAAGTAGTTCAAATCTGTACCTACTCTACACACATACAGTGGGACCTCTGATAGTGGACTCTCCCAAATAAGGACACAGTACAATGAACCTCTCTACAAAGGACATGACTTGAGGTCCCAAAATACGCCCTCCCAATAGTTCTAATGCATTGTTAACCTCCCAAAGAGGACAACCTCCTTACAAAGAACAAATAGAGTGGTCCCAAAGTGTCCTTTATTCGGAGGTTCCACTGTGTAAAACATCCCTACAAAGACCACTACAGGGCAAACAGTAGTAGTCTTTGTAGACAGGTGGTCCGTGGTTCACATACACACATACGTATGGGTTGTTTGCTGAAATAAAGTAGGAAAATACGCACACGTACGTACACAGGTTCTGCCACATGACGGCTCACAAATGGTGCAGAGATATTTGGCAAGGACATACAATGAAACCTCCGAATAAAGGATACTTTGGGATAGTCTTTTAATTTGCCCTTTATAAGGATGCTGTCCTCTTTGGGAGGTTCAAATGTATTGGAATTATAGGAAGGAAAAATTGGGATCTCAAGCTGTGTCCTTTGTAGAGAGGGTGTCCCTATTTCGAAGCGTTCACAATCGGAGATTTCACTGTAGACCTGACAGCAGACCAAGTGTGTGGAATGTGTCACTGTGCATATGAATGGCTTCACAGTTGTCCTCACAGCTCAGACACTCCATTATTAGTCCTATATGTAGCAAAGTGTTAAACTAAACACTGAACACACTGTCTGCCATTGACCTCTTTGTGGGAAGAGGTACTGAGATGGGAGCACCATTTCATACAGTACATACGTATAAACACATGCAAAAATTGTACGATTAAAATGCCTCAAAGTTAGTACCCAAGGTGGTAACAGAACTACAGATAAGACAAAGCAGCCACTGAACCCAAGCAAGCAAGAGGAATTCATAACGGGTGCTGGGTATCCATGGTGCGCATAACAGTGCTTAGCACCCAAAGGTTGCAAACGACACAGGTACATTGTAGTATGATACTGTATGCAGTGTTTCCCCAGACAAAAAATTAAAGGGGGGGGGGGGGGTATGGCGGTTAGCGCTGCTGGGTGCCTGGCTTACTAGTTGTTTTGGCTGAAAACTCTGGTTTCTTTTACAGTTAGAGGTGGGTATTTGTTGGAGTGAACAACTATATTGAACATATTGTATGGCTATCATCAGTGACAATATGTTTATTATTAGAAGTGAGTTGTTTCTGGCTTTTTGCCAAGCTTTTAGTGTACTACATTAAAGTTGAAAGCTTTGCTATCCAAAATTATAGGGGGGCGCAGCACCCCCTACCCTCTTTAGGGGAAACAGTGCTGTATGCAACTAAAGCCACAGACAGCAGGTGACACCTCCCTCTAAACATGGACAATAGATTACGCAATCTCTTATCCATGTTCAACCTGTCCGGAGCGATTACCTGACTACGAGCACCACCTGTCCAGAGAGGCCACCTATATAGAAGGACCACCTGTATAGGAGGACCACCTGTTTAGAAGGACCACCTGTATAGAAGGACCACCTGTATAGAAGCACCACCTGTATAGAAGGACCACCTGTATAGAAGGACCACCTGTATAGGAGGACCACCTGTAAAGAAGGACCACCTGTAAAGAAGGACCACCTGTATAGAAGGACCACCTGTATAGAAGCACCACCTGTATAGAAGGACCAGCTGCATAGAAGG
>CAUJGJ010000264.1:1353700-1361200 GCA_963170055.1 Halisarca cf. caerulea | reverse complement strand
GTTAGCATACACTCCTGGCTAGCACACACTCCTGCTTAGCACACACTCCTGGTTAGCGCACACTCCTGGTTAGCGCACACTCCTGGTTAGCACACACTCCTGCATAGCACACACTCCTGGTTAGCACACACTCTTGGCTAGCGCACACTCCTGCATAGCACACACTCCTGGTTAGCACACACTCTTGGCTAGCGCACACTCCTGGTTAGTACACACTCCTGGTTAGCGCACACTCCTGCATAGCATGCACTCCTGGTTAGCACACACTCCTGGTTAGCACACACTCCTTGTTAACGCACATTCCTGGTTAGCACACACTCCTGCATAGCACACACTCCTGGTTAGCACACACTCTTGGTTAGCGCACACTCCTGCATAGCACACACTCCTGGTTAGCACACACTCCTGGTTAGCGCACACTCCTGGTTAGTACACACTCCTGGTTAGCGCACACTCCTGGTTAGCACACACTCCTGCATAGCACACACTCCTGGTTAGCACATACACCTGGTTAGTACACACACCTGGTTAGCACACACTCCTGGTTAGCACGCACTCCTGCATAGCACGCACTCCTGGTTAGCACACACTCCTGGTTAGCACACACTCCTGCATAGCATGCACTCCTGGTTAGCACACACTCCTGGTTAGCACACACTCCTGGTTAGCACACACTCCTGGTTAACGCACACTCCTGGCTAACACACTCCTGATTAGCACACACTCCTGGTGAGTACACACTCCTGGCTAACACACTCTTGGTTAGAAAATTCATGATTTGCATGAAATGCTGATCCACACACACACTTTTCATCAGTGCATGCTCCGCACACAAGCAGATACACGCACAAATGTTCGCATACACGTTTGACCATAGATACTCTAACCTACGCAACTAGTAGGTTAGAGTATCTATGGTTCGACAGACACTTTGGTTAACATACAGTGGAACCCACTAAACACGAAACTTAAGGGACTGATGAAAAGTGTTCATGTTATCAGAATTTCAAGTTATCAGAACAAGTAGGAATACTAAATGCATTGCAGGGTCATTTTCTACTTTCATGTTAACCAACATTTTGTGCTAAGCGAGTTTGTGTTAAGTGGGTTCCACTGTACATACATACATAAGTACATACAGTGGAACTAACCACTGGGATAGTATAACCCGTAGATATGTACGTAGCATGTACTCCAGCTTGAAGTACATTAGCTACTATCATTGATACACATTCTTGTTAGAATACGTACATACGTATTTACCGTATGTTTGAAACAAATACACATATGTAATGATTGAATACACACTCTTGGGTAGCATAGCTGTGCCATACATTGAGTATATTATATACACAGTCAAACTCTGTTAATAAGTAATTAGGTTAAGAGGTACTCCTGGATAGTATGTGAGTACCTGGGTTAGTGAGTACTCCTGGATAGTAAGTACCTGGGTTAGTGAGTACTCCTGGATAGTAAGTACCTGGGTTAGTAAGTACTCCTGGATAGTGAGTACCTGGGTTAGTGAGTACTCCTGGATAGTAAGTACTCATTGCTCTGTCCCTACCTCATGCAATAGCATTGAAAGTACCTTGGATAGTAAGTACATACCTCTGATAGTGAGTACCTATTTTCCCTTCTCTTGCGGGTACAGTACTACCCCTATTGAGAGACCACCCTCAGGGACCTGTGAAAGGCAGTCTCTCAAAAGAGGTGGTCTCTGGTGAGGGGAGAGGGGGTTAGTATGGAGCACAATACATTTGTGATGGGTAAAGCCGGTCTTACAAAAGAGGTGGTCTGTCACGAGGGTAGTCTACTCAAGTTCTGCCTACAACCACACACACCTGATCAAAATTAAGGCCCAGTTTACACATAATACAAATGTTTTGTCAACGTGTTCTGATCAATGGGATGGATCAACTGTTGAGACGGAAACACAAGAATCAGTCAATGCATACGTATCTTCGTAAATGTACACCAAAGCAAACCAACTGCAACAAATACAGCATTTGCCATTGATACATTGACCTGTGAGGCACTATAGTCAGTTGTCATGTTTACATGTTAACAATTTCGATTATAATAAATCACAACATTTAATTAGAACACACATGTACCAAAATGGATAGCGTAAGGCTGTGTGTTACACATTCCACGTACAGTACGCAAAAGGGACCAAATACAGTAGTACCCCTATTGAGAGACCACCCTCAGGGACCTGTGAGCAGTGGTCTCTCAAGAGAGGTGGTCCCTAGTGGGGTGAAGTTAATACAGGGCGTATTAAATTTGTGCCCAGCAAAGCCGATCTTACAATAGAGGTGGTCTTTCACAAGGGGGTTCCTTTATAGGGGACCACTATACACTTCTGGTTGGCACGGACTATTCTGTTTGGTCCACGCAGCATCAGCATTGTCCATGCATGTAGAAACCCTAGTAGGGTTCTACGCTGCGGTGATTGTGTACACCGCAACACTTAGCATTTGGTACATCAACACACATGGCGAGAGTCTTCCTGATTTCTGATGCAACTCGACCTGCAGCACACACTGTCTTGGGTGATTGTGTACACCGCAACAGTTAGCATTTGGTACATCAACACACATGGCGAGAGTCTTCCTGAATTCTGATGCAACTCCACCTGCAGCACACACTGTCTTGGGTGATTGTGTACATCGCAACACTCAGCATTTGGTACATCAACACACATGGCGAGAGTCTCCTGAATTCTGATGCAACTCGACCTGCAGCACACACTGTCTTGTGCATTCGTATGTACACAGTATACACGTACAGTGAAACTTGCTCAGTACGCACCTCGAAGGGGGGGGGGGGGGGGGGGGGGGGGGGGGAGGAAATGCAGTACTTTTTATCAGAGGTACTTACTATCAGGGTTGGTTTATGTACATGAGGTATACACAGGGACAGAATGAGGAGTACTTACTATCCAGGAGTATGTATTAGACCAGGTACTTACTATCAGGGTTGGTTTATGTACATGAGGTATACACAGGGACAGAATGAGGAGTACTTACTATCCAGGAGTTACTGAGGAGTATGTACTAAACCAGGTACTTACTATCAGGGTTGGTTTATGTACGTACATGAGGTGTACACAGGGACAGAATGAGGAGTACTCACTATCCAGGAGTATGTACTAAACCAGGTACTTACTTATTAAGTAAGTTACAGATGCGACTCCTTAATCCAGCCACATTTGCTGTACTAAAAGATGCTGGGTTACAGAGGTTGCTGGACTAGCAAATCTTCTTCTACAGGCACCACTGTACTCCATGTGTGTGCCACTGTGCTCCATGTGTGTGCTACATGTACAGGCACCACTGTGCTCCATGTGTGTGCTACATGTACAGGCACCACTGTGCTCCATGTGTGTGCTACATGTACAGGCTCCACTGTGCTCCATGTGTGTGCTACATGTACAGGCACCACTGTGCCACTGTGTGTGCTACATGTACAGGCACCACTGTGCTCCATGTGTGTGCTACATGTACAGGCTCCACTGTGCTCCATGTGTGTGCTACATGTACAGGCACCACTGTGCCACTGTGTGTGCTACATGTACAGGCACCACTGTGCTCCATGTGTGTGCTACATGTACAGGCACCACTGTGCTCCATGTGTGTGCTACATGTACAGGCTCCACTGTGCTCCATGTGTGTGTTACATGTACAGGCACCACTGTGCTCCATGTGTGTGCTACATGTACAGGCACCACTGTGCCACTGTGTGTGCTACATGTACAGGCACCACTGTGCTCCATGTGTGTGCTACATGTACAGGCACCACTGTGCTCCATGTGTGTGCTACATGTACAGGCACCACTGTGCTCCACATGTACAGGCACCACTGTGCTCCACATGTACAGGTACCACTGTGCTCCACATGTACAGGTACCACTGTGCTCCGCATGTACAGGTACCACTGTGCTCCACATGTACAGGTACCACTGTGCTCCACATGTACAGGCACCACTGTGCTCCGCATGTACAGGGACCACTGTGCTCCACATGTACAGGTACCACTGTGCTCCACATGTACAGGTACCACTGTGCTCCACATGTACAGGTACCACTGTGCTCCACATGTACAGGTACCACTGTGCTCCACATGTACAGGTACCACTGTGCTCCACATGTACAGGCACCACTGTGCTCCACATGTACTGACACCACTGTGCTCCACATGTACTGACACCACTGTGCTCCACATGTACAGGTACCACTGTGCTCCACATGTACAGGTACCACTGTGCTCCACATGTACAGGTACCACTGTGCTACATGTACAGGTACCACTGTGCTCCACATGTACAGGCACCACTGTGCTCCACATGTACAGGCACCACTGTGCTCCGCATGTACAGGCACCACTGTGCTCCGCATGTACAGGCACCACTGTGCTCCGCATGTACAGGCACCACTGTGCTCCGCATGTACAGGCACCACTGTGCTCCGCATGTACAGGCACCACTGTGCTCCGCATGTACAGGCACCACTGTGCTCCGCATGTACAGGCACCACTGTGCTCCGCATGTACAGGCACCACTGTGCTCCACATGTACAGGCACCACTGTGCTCCACATGTACAGGCACCACTGTGCTCCACATGTGCAGGCACCACTGTGCTCCACATGTGCAGGCACCACTGTGCTCCACATGTACAGGCACCACTGTGCTCCACATGTACAGGTACCACTGTGCTCCACATGTACAGGCACCACTGTGCTCCACATATACAGGCACCACTGTGCTCCACATGTACAGGTACCACTGTGCTCCACATGTACAGGCACCACTGTGCTCCACATGTACAGGTACCACTGTGCTCCACATGTACAGGTACCACTGTGCTCCACATGTACAGGTACCACTGTGCTCCACATGTACAGGCACCACTGTGCTCCACATGTACAGGCACCACTGTGCTCCACATGTACAGGCACCACTGTGCTCCACATGTACAGGCACCACTGTGCTCCACATGTACAGGCACCACTGTGCTCCACATGTACAGGCACCACTGTGCTCCACATGTACAGGTACCACTGTGCTTCACATGTACAGGCACCACTGTGCTACATGTACAGGCACCACTGTGCTCCACATGTACAGGTACCACTGTGCTTCACATGTACAGGCACCACTGTGCTACATGTACAGGCACCACTGTGCTCCACATGTACAGGTACCACTGTGCTCCACATGTACAGGCACCACTGTGCTCCGCATGTACAGGCACCACTGTGCTCCACATGTACAGGCACCACTGTGCTCCACATGAAGGTACAGAACTAGAAGAGACGTGTCACGTATGCAACAGAACTAGAAACGCACATGGCAATGTAGCACAGTATGTCAATACATAAGGACACGCTGTACCTACCTACACATACAATCAGTCAATCAATCAGTCAATCATTTTAATGCGCACATGTGTACGTACAACAACACTAGGGTACAGCATACCCCATGAGGTACAGGAAAACAAAACAGTCATCAGAAACAAAGAATAGTTACATCTCATACAGATTGGGCACACCACATGACATACTGTGGTTTAGCAGATTTCATATCATGACATACAATGTCTAAAGGCCAGGCCACACTAGCCTCAAAAGGTGTCAATGTAAACAACGAATTGACCGCAACTAACGATTTTGACAAACGCCCAATGCAAATTTGGCATTCGTTGTTAGGTGAACAATTTCACCGTTGAGGAACGATCCGTCCGAATTATTTGTTCGTTGGTACCTAGGCCTTACACACACACTAATCTGGCCTGCTACAACCATTCCACCTATGCGCCAATGTAAACAACGAATTGACTGCAATGAACGATTTTGACAAACGCTGAATGCAAATTAGGCAGTCATTGTCTGGTGAATATGTTCACAGTTGACCAACGACTCTATTCCCTCGTTGGTATTTTAACGAGTGTGTGGCCTAGCCTTAAGGCAATTGCAACTTTGGTATCCACGCCCATGACATCAAATCATAGATGACTTGGCTGACACGATCAATCAGCAGTCAGTGTACATCCATGGAGACAACCCATATATACTGTAGATACGTACGTACATATGTACAATGCACATACATGCAACCATATAACTACATACACACAAAGAACCCATCCACGCACATACAGTCAGACCTCACTCACCCGCACACATCCGTTCTGGATGAAATAGCAAATAAAGTGAGGGAAATGGATAAATGAGGGAGCAGTAATATAGTGGACAGTAGGATTATTGCAGATTTGTTTCAAAAAAAAACTTCTACGAAAGATGAGAGAACTGGATATCTGAGGTGCAGATAAGTGTGGTCTCACTGTACACCTGTGTGTACATGCACAGTCATGTGCTGTACAATGCACAGCTACTAACGAACACAGACAACAAATGTACGTATGCTTGTGCTCCACACCCGGTCACACACATGCATGCGCACATGTGCACACACACACACACACACACACACACACACACACACACACACACACACACACACACACACACACACACACACACACACACATATACACACACACACACACACACACAAACACTCACACACAAACACACACACACACACAAACACACACACACACAAACACACACACACACACACAAACACACACAAACACACTCACACACAAACACAGATGTAACACTTCTCACTATTACAACTATCCCAAACCTTGTGGCAGTTGCCAAGTGTCAAAGAGAACACGAAGAATGCTGGAAGCATTTGAATCTGACACAAAGTGGAAGTGAACGGGACGGCTGCGGTAGAACAGGATGGACTTGATCATGGGATAGGAGTCACGAGCAGCACTGATCCCTGCAACAACCATGACCACATGCACCACCTAAACAAACAAAGACATAACAATCAAAAATTTACACAAACATACGTACATAATGTACAGTGAGACCTCACTTATCCGCACCTCAGATATCCAGTTCCCTCACCTTTCGCTGCTAGTTCTATTAGAGCAAATCTACAATAATCCTACTGTACACTATACTACTGCTCCCTCATTTATCCAGTTCCCTCACTTTATCCTCGATTTCATCCAGAACGGATGTGTGCGAATAAGCGAGGTCTGACTGTACACACAGTGACACAGTAACAGCTGCACATGACAGGCATAGGAGTAGGAACCAGTGGGGCAAGGGGAGGGGGGGGGGGGGGCGGCTGGCCCTCTCACCTTTAGGGAGTAGGACCCAAAATCATACATGTGTCTAACATATTGCTGTATAAAATGCTTTATCCAGAACCTTTAATCCCCCTCACTTGTGTGAGTGTTCCTATACCCCTACATGTACGTATGCACTGTACATCTAAAACATACTGGATGTGACTTTTACCACAACAGCTACAACATACCGCCCAAATGTATGTACAGAGGAAAATGCTTAGTATGCTGCAATTGGTTTCACGAAATTCTGGTCTATCATCCATTTTGTCACACCACCCAATC
>CAUJGJ010000264.1:1343700-1346200 GCA_963170055.1 Halisarca cf. caerulea | reverse complement strand
GTTCGTACGTAAGCGCCGGCGGGAAGGGAAACCGGCGCTTATGTACGAACGTGGCTCAGCTGGCTGGACTAGCAAACACGTCGCTGCGCATGGAAGTATGAAGGGCGTTCTCCGAACCAGCTAGGGTTGTACTGCATGCATGGATGGATTCTATATTGTCTTGTCTGATCTATAAGTGTATACATAGCACGTTGTTGCTGCGAATGCAGTAGATGCTATTTATAGTTGTACTGAACAGTTTAATTTTCAATTTCACACTGACAGTGAACCATAATCAACTTGAAGCTGTCAATCAATATTTAGTATGAATCTGTTGGCAGCACACAGCTGCAACTGCATAGCATCATAACTTCTATACTTCAGCCCCACAATTGAACATCACGTGCACTTCCGATGGGGCATGGCAATATATTGATATAATTATGTATTTGGCACATACTCCATCAAAGGTGTGTATATTAAGTTCAACTGGAATAATGTCTGTCGGTATATGCATGCTATAATTTCACTTATAGTCTCAAATTTTTAATAATTGTATCCGATTTTGATTTAGTAATAATGCACACAGCAGTGTATATAATATAGGCTACAACATTTGAATTATTGAGAATATAAGTGGTTATTAATAATAATATAATAGCTGATTCAGTTACAGTATTATATCACAATTAATAGTATATTAATTTTGATTTTCAGTTTTAGTAGTATATTAATTTTAATGTATATCTAATTAAAATCAATATTGCATTCTTATCACATTATAAATTGTTGTTATGAAGTATTTGTCCAACAAAGAAAATTTAGTTACTGTACTTACAAATTAAAAATAATTAGTTAATTATTGCTGTCTGCATCCTGCATAAATGCAATGAGACCTTTTTGGAATGTAACTGACAGCAATTCTTTTGCATCCCTAATCTCTGGGTACTCATGTAATGCCCACTTCAAGTAGACCATAAATTTGGACCATTCCACACACCCATCACTATCCATGTCAACAGCCTGCAATGCTTTCTTAGTATCTTCACACTGGAGGTCTCTGAAGTACGGTGACATGAATCCATAGAAAAAGGAATTGACTTCAAGGAAACTGTCATCTTCATTTCCATCCTTTGGATCCCACTTTTCCCAGATGGCTCGTATGTCAGAGATCAACCGTTTGGCAGTTGCTGATTTCAATTCCATTTCATCAATGCTATCTTTCATTTCTTTTGTAATTTTACCTCCAGATCTCTCAAACAGGACCGCCAAACCAACTTTACTCATATATTCCTCCCTGCGGTTGCTGCGTAGATCCTGTAGCATCATTTTCAGCATTTCTTCTCCTCTTTCGCTGGTGAACTGTGGATCCTTCCCAAACAAATCAATCAATCTGTCACGGATCATTTCTGTACTAGACAAAGTATGCATTCTCAAAGGAGATTTCTCACCAAAGAAACCAGCCAGATCGAAGTCCCCTCCATCGTCTTCACGCTCAAAATCAAATGTGATATCCAAAGCTTGTGGTCCGTAAATAATCTGCTTAGGATGAGGTTGCACACCAACCACATTAGTCACCACAATGGCTGCCTTTCTCAGGTTGGTACAGTTGTAACTTTCTTGCACGATCGTGTTACCCATGCGAACAAGGTTCATCAGTGTAACAGTGGAGCAGGCATGGCCCAGAGCTGTTCCTTCTTGGGACAGACTACACCAAACACCATTAGCACCCTTACTTAGGCATTCCAATGCAGTTGTTTGTGCAAGGCCCCACTTCTCATGAACATTGACAAGAAGCTTACCGTCTGCCCATCCAGCTTTGTCCATGATTTTTCGCACAGTAGATGTGTATATTCCCATCTCCTCGGGCATAAATCTACCCGTTGGTTCCTCGTATTGGAGTCCAAACAAACGAAACTGTTCCGGCAAAGTGGCCAGATAATGCACCATCTTCAGCAAACGCTGAGGGGTCGATTGTATTGCAATCGGCAGATCGCGTATGTTGACAAATATCTTTGAATTTCGGCTAAGATTCTCCTTGGCCCACTCTATTCTTCGTAGTATTAACCTGTAGTAATCATCAACAGTCGTTTTTCTCTCCCAGTCAACGGTTTTGTCGGCGAGGTCTATTTCGATAATAGGATTTCTCAGACCAAACGCCTGCATTTTCCTTAACCCCATTGGAACAGTGTCCGTGTCTGGCACTCCATCCTTGAAACTTTCTGCAACTTCGGTGAAAGCGTATAGCGTTGAGAAGTCTTCCCCGCGTTCTCCCAACTGGCGAATAAACTCTTCATCGACGCGGGTCGTGTGACACGTGGCGGCAACGACTATGTGCTTAATCCCACACTTTTTAACTTCGTTGTAGATTTTCCATTTGTCCTCCAGCGTGTGGCCGTGGCGATGGCCAACTGCGCTTTCTCTAATGGAGTTATCCAACACAAAACAGTCTAAATTTCTCAAAACCTTCAGCTTTTCAGCGAATTTCGAAACCCCCGAGTTGATTAAGCTTACTTCCTTC
>CAUJGJ010000264.1:1321200-1333700 GCA_963170055.1 Halisarca cf. caerulea | reverse complement strand
GCTGCACAAGCTGTGCAGTTTTACTTCAAAGTTAAAAGGTATGACCATGCTCTTGTGGTAGCTAAAGAAATTGTGAGAGATTGTGAGTTGGAGTCTTACATCTACGAAAGGAGGCGAAATGCTCATATGAGGACTACTACATGAGGCTTCCAGTTACCTTACAGTATTATATTACCTCTACGGAATATGGACTCTGGCTGTATGTGGGAGTATATACCCATAGCACACACGGTTTGCTGCATAAACCAACATCAGTCGTCTAAATTCGAAGCTTCAGCCATCGTATGCAACCCTTCATCAATGTGTAGGTCTGCCATCAATGCAGCTACAGCACTAGTCTAGCACTAGCACCATAGATACAGCTATATAGCACATTGCCTTTGATCAATCATTGATCTGTTGACCCCTTTAATTGCACATATCTCCAAACCTATAATATCTTATAATAGACTAGTATATTATACAATTTGCTTGAAAGTTGTGGGCTATAATATACATACTGTAGTACGGCAAGATATTAAGTACTTATGTCGAATGCATGCAGTATACCATTAATGATTATACTATTATAACCTGGTATATTTACTTTAATTCATTATTCTATACAAATATATAATGGCGATCATTCTAAATTGCATAAGGTAAACCATCCTAATTTGGGTCGCTTCAAACAGAACGGTAAACCTGTGGCGCTCTTGTCATTTGAGCCAAAGCATGGCATGGAGTATAGTTCAATCAGTAAAGTAAAACTGTATGATCCTTCTGAGCGCCACAGTTTACCGTTTTGTTCGAAGCAAACCAAATTAGGGCCTGCCCCAAATTAGGACGGTTTACCTTAGTTACTGTACTAAAATGGCTGAAATATTGGCTTAATAATAATAAGTCTTACTATGTATTGTTATTTAAATGTGTTCTTATTTCCTGTTATTGCATAACAAAATTAATAGTAATAATAATAGCATTATATAGACCAAGATCTGTATAATATTATAACAATAATGATTATTGCTACATATGCACTGTTAGTGTATATACACTAGCTGCACTTGCATGCATTATCCTGCATGACACCTTGTATTTATGAGAGAGCTATAGTTTTAACCCTGCATGTGCAGGGGCATTGGAAAGCTCACACAAATGAGATCGAGAGCGCTGGAAGGTTCTTGATTGAGCATACAACAACACGTCCAACATGTTAGACACAGGTATGATACTTAATTGGCCTCTACTTGCTATACAAAAGTGTTTGAGAGGGGCATGCCCTCTTGCCCCCCCCCCCCATCCCTGTTTCCTACCCCTCTACTGTAAAGAAATAATAATGGGACAGTTGGGCAGGAACACAAGCATTAAGTTAAGATCGAATTGAATCATGGTTCCCAATGCGTGCGAGGCATGGTCCATATGTACGTATTCAGGAATAGTAGCTAAGAGGTATAAATTTTATTTGTTTTGTACATAATGTATAAAATGTACTTTATGACTGGTTAACAAACAGGGCTTTGTGGGCTGGCATGCATGCATGCAGTGTGCAAATTCCCATGCACATCTTGCTTTCCAAAGTACATAGCAATACACTCGTTCTATAATTTCTGCATGCATGGTGTGTGAATTTATATACACTGTCAGATTGCGAGCCCGTATGATATATTATATGCATGTGTTGTTTGTCTAAACACTGTACACTATAGCAATAAAATTATAGTCTCGTTCGGCCGACCAAATGACATAATAAAAAAATGGAGGCGAGGATAGGGTCTGTGCAATGAGAGACTATATAGCTATAGTTCCTGTGCATGTAATTGCAAAATGTACATCCATCCATATATTATGCTCATTTGCATGCCAGCCTAGAAAGCCCAAGGGCATGCATGCAAAACATTAATTTCTATGCTTATACTTTCCATCGATCAATTTCCTGAGAAATGACATCATTTTCATCCAATGTATTAATTAAAATCATCATGCTTTTTTGTATACTATAAATTACTTTTAAACTATCTTGGCTACTACATGGGCAGGAGGGCATTATCCAACACCTGGTTTATCCGACAAATTTGACAAAGAACAAATGTACTATATAGGGTCACCCATGCACTGTATAATATAAAACTACAAATTATATTACATGCAGTATTAGACTCGATCGTAAAAATGCATTATAACAATATAATTTACTCAAATACACAATATTTATAATACTGCATCTGCACAGATAATATATATGCATAATAACAATTCTGGTAAACATATATTAAGAGAAAACTCTGTTATATGTATAAAAGAGAATTCATTTTACTAACATTGTGTAATATTACAGAGATTCTGCAGTTACTTTTTGGGAGACAATGAACATTTCCTTCTAAATTCCTGTCCATGCTCATGAATCCACTTATTGCAAACCCATTTAGAGCCCACCAGTACTGGGCAAGCTGCATGTCGTGTGGTTAGGTCTCCCTCACCCGATCTCTTCAAATTCCACCAAAATGCTGCATCTCCCTTGCTAGGTGTCAACCTGGCTCCTGCTTCTGTGAACACTGTGGCTCCACCTAAGGTTACATTTGTCAGGTACATCAACACAGTCGCAATGCGTCTACCGTCACCATCTATCATGTCTCCAGGTCATGTTGAAAAGTCATAGCGAGGGTCGTAGTGTCCTCCAATGCCATAGTTGCAGACCACACACACCTATGTACACATGCACATGCACACAAGCACACTTTGTGTGTAGTAAACACATGTGTCACAAACGACTCTTCTTTGTCCAGTGTTTGAGGAGCCAGAAGACCCTTCAAACAACTAGGTACTTTTTCTTTGAAATAATTTCTTCAATCTCTGATCGATTCCAAGTTCAGCCACAGTGGTCACTCCTTCCTCATCAGAGACTTCTTGACCCTTAAGGTGTGGGACGTAAACATGGACCACCGACCAGTGGACACCTATACCAGGTGCATGAGTACTTTAGAGGCAAACTCTGCACACTTTATGAGCTAGAATGACTTTATTATATTGACAGATTTGAGTGTGGCTGGAACAGACATGACATGCATGCGAATATGTGTTTTGATTCTTATTGTCAGTTGTGTGTGTTTGTGTGTGTCTTTACATGTTTATTTTTAGTGTTTACGTGTGCTTGTGTGTTTGTTTTTGCATGTTTGTTTTTGCCTGTGTGTATGTGACACTGTGTTTACACTGTGCAAATTCCTACATCCTGCAGCATATACGTATAATGTGTTGCACATGCATGAGGGATGTAGGAATTTGCACAGTGTACACTCAGTCCAATTAAACTCTCTCTAGCTCTATACCCGTCTAGCCTCATGTATGTGTAGCCCTATGCTCGTCTAGCTCTATACCTGTCTTGCCCTTTGCCCATTTATCCCTGTACCTATTTTGCAACTCACCCTTGTTCCAAGTGTTTTAGGAAAATCCCTTATTGATGAAGCCTTTTTGTACGGTGTGTCAATCCTACATCCTTTTACCATTTTTAAATGGTTTTTAATACACCCTTATAATATGGTGTGAGTGTGTGTGCACACAAGTGGTGTTTGCTGGTATATATAAGTATGTCCATTTTTGTGAGGTGTGTGTTTGTTGATTGCAGTGTGTCCTTTTCCATTGCAGTTCTCTGATCACTGGCAGTCACAACAGCTTATTTTGTATCTTCTATCACGAACCAAGGATGGAGAACTGCTACGAGGCATTGCGTGACATGAGCCAATTGGGTCAGATTATTTGCAACGAGAAGGTCATATCTGGACCAAAGAAACGTTGCGACAAAGTGGGCATTGACTCTCTGGAGTATGCTAAGAGGATCCTCCATGCCATGTGGCATCCCACGGACAACAACCTGTATGGCCATAGCAGCCACCAACAACCTCTACTTGTTCCACGAACAGCGCCCCCTCATGCTAATGTTTAGGCACAACCACTCATAGAGCTATTACACAGTGTAGAGCACTGAATGTCTTGATAGGAATTCAATTTGTGGGCTATTTGCGTATCTGTATGTGTGTGTGTGTGTGTGTGTGTGTGTGTGTGTGTGTGTGTGTGTGTGTGTGTGTGTGCATGTGTGCATGCGTGCGTGCATGCGTGCATGTATGTGCATGTTTGTGTTTTAATTTGTAAGCATGAGTAGATCTTGAGTATTGTTAGCTATAGTGTGTATGTAAGTGTGTGTGTGTGTGTGTGTGTGTGTGTGTGTGTGTGTGTGTGTGTGTGTGTGTGTGTGTGTGCTGTATGTACTGAGCACCTCGAATTTACTATTTTAATATTTCATTTGTTGTCCATAATACATTAGTCAATGAATAAAAATCCATTATAAAATATTATCATGTGACCATTATGTGTGTGTGTGTGTGTGAAACCACATCATTATTCAACAAACCACACAAGGATATACAATGTGGCTGTCCATAATGGTATGATATAAAAATGACCTCGGACACGGGGTAAAAGGACACATGCAGGTGTATGCATTTATGTGTACAGCCCCGGCAAGGCCAGGAGAAAACAGCGTCCTCGTATACAGAACTGTTTAATCATTGGGGCTGACAGCAGTTGCTAAACTCGCGTGAGGGTTCTCCATTGCTGCCGCCGTCTTCATCGTTTCTAATTTCCACATAACGCTGCTCCTCCTGTTAGATTACGACTTCTTTCTCTTCATTGATTGTGGCATCCATTGTCTTCCGCTTCTTTTCACAGGTGCCACATGGTGGTAGCCATTTTATTCGTTGATGTTATTAGTGACCATTATGAATATTCCTCCCCCTCCATCACCTCTCCATATGTTATTGAACATCAGCCAATCCCAGAACACCAGTCCATCCGTGACCTAGGGATAACTATCACGTCCAACCTATCCTTTCACGAGCACTATAAGACCATCTGCTCAAAAGCGTATGGATCCCTAAATCTCATACGACGAACATTCCACATGCAATCCACCCCCATTGAAACTAAACGGAACCTGTATGTCACCCTCGTCAGATCGAAATTAACATATTGTTCACAACTATGGAGACCAAGGCTACTCAAAGATATAATCATGCTTGAAACTGTCCAGAAACGATCTACTAAATTTATTCTTCAAGATTATACATCTGATTACAAATCTCGTCTTATTCAACTAAACCTCCTTCCCTTAATGTACTGGTATGATTTACAGGACCTTCTCTTTCTTATCAAATGCATGAAAAACCCTCCGGACAACATCAGCCTAGTACCCGAATTTATATCCTTTACATCTGCAAACACCCGTAGTGGACATCATCGTAAACTTCAATATCCCTACAGACGCACCTCCTCTGCCAGACACTTCTACTTTAATCGAGTGGTCAAACTCTGGAACACTCTCCCACCAATAAACATTGATCTATCATACACTTCAATTAAGCGCTTCCTAACGAGCATTTTATGGAAAAGATTTCTCCTAAACTTTGATCCTACCAACGCCTGCACATATCAACTTATTTGTCCATGCTGTCACTGCTACACCACTGCACATTAGTTCTCCTGTACCATAGATGTAAATTACTCGTACTCCAACTTTATTTTGATCCAATTCCAAGTACTGTCTCTGTCTCATGCTTACTATGTACGACATATCTCATCATTGTCACACTTTCACTGTGATTTTATTTTCAAAAAATGTATCCTATACCATCTTTAAATGGGCTAACAATATGCACTTTAAATTCCTACAATTTTTATCACCAAGTCTCCATCATCATCCCTTTTCATCACTACGGTATTTTTATTGGCATCTCTCTGGCTACACTGCAACGTCAGTGTATGTCCATCAAGCACATCACGCTTAACCCACAACACTTTTCCCCCGTTCTCATGTTCCCCCTGTGCTTGTAAAGTGTTTAATAATAATAATAATAATATCATTATACGAATTTTACCAGGGGATTCCCCATATTATAGTTCGTCATTGCGTACAGGTTCCTGAATGATATCAGAAGTCTTCTTTTAAGCAGGATTGGACATGGCTTATGCCACAGAGATCATTAAAGAAGTAATGAAAGAGAATGGAGTGGATCCTAAGCGTATTCCGACAGATTCCGGGGTTGTTTATACCGATCCACAATCGATCCGCAACAGTCTCAGGTACTATTGCGTTAAGGGATTTGCATGGTTTCCTTATCACGGCTCGTGCCGCCGAAAGTGGCCATCTGCCCACAGTTGGTGTGTGATGGACTTGAAGGCGCAGACAATTGTCCATAGGTACGCACAATCTTGTAAAACGTGCGAAGGGAAGTCCAAACCTGACTTTGACAATGACGCTATTAGGAGAATGGCAGAGTATGCGGTTAAATCGTACTTAAGAATGACAGGACAACTGCCTTATGATTTCTCAGAAATGCGTTCTGCCCTTGATGACAAAGACGAACGTGGCCCTCATGATGAAGGAAGATGCAGCATGTGCAAGTTGTTGGGTCGGAGTTGCTGGAAGTAACTGCTGTGTCATTTGAGTATAGAATTTATGATGTAGTGATGTACATTGAACATACAGTTATATAGACTGTAGTAAATGAATTTGTTGATTTTGCTTGTCCTAAATTTAAATTGAGTCCTACTATAAAGGTAGGATTCATCCTGTTACAACAAATGACTGCAGTGGACCGAGCTACCATACTTGAATGTTGTCACCATCCAACTGGAAGCTATATATAGCTGGGGCTGGTGACATCATCACTAGCTAGCTGGGGCTGGTGACATCATCACTAGCTAGCTGGGGCTGGTGACATCATCACTAGCTAGCTGGGGCTGGTGACATCATCACTAGCTAGCTGGGGCTGGTGACATCATCACTAGCTAGCTGGGGCTGGTGACATCAAGATAAGTGTAATCAGACTAAACTAAACCATGGAATGTAGGAATATGACTACACAACACATTTGAATAGTTCGTCTCAAACGCTATTCCCAAATGCACATATGATATCACTCCCAAGTATACAGTACCTGGAGATGCGCAAGGTCACCATTTACCTCCTCTAAAGACTTTCAGTTGCACTTCAGCAAGGAAACTCTGCATGCACACTAGGTCACCTGCATGTCCATTGCTCAACTGCTGTGACCTCCAACCTATAGCTAACTCCAATTAATGTTGGGACCTCCAACCTAGCTCCACTGCTGAGATCTCGCACACACACACACACACACACACACACACACACACACACACACACACACACACACACACACACACACACAACACACAAACACACACACACACACACACACACACACACATACGCACACATCTCAGCTCAGCACTTTGGAATCCCATTCAAGTGGTAACTTGAGATAATAATAATAATAATAATAGTATTAAAAAGTATACACATGCACATTATACACATTAGCAATATATTACACACATACATATATACATGTACTTATAATTACCCTAAACAAAATTAGCTCTGTCAGTCAAAACAAAATTAAATTAATTTAATAATATAATAATATAGATACATTATTAATAATAATAATACTAATAATATATAATATGTACATCAGTAGTGTTTAATCGTAATTGTTGTACACACTTATTGCTCTTTGTTTCTCCATCCTTATCATCATAATGACAATGTATAATTATATAATATTGATAATATAATAATAATAACACAGGTAGATGAATATGGCCACCATGGCCTTAGCTGCAGATTTAGCCAGGGAAGAACTTCCCGCCATCAATCATTGAATAACATCATCCACCACTCCATGGCATCAGCCAATGTTCCCAGTAGGCTGGAACCCTCTGGCCTGTACAGGTCAGATGGGAACCGCCCGGATGGGGTGACAATGACTCCATGGTCAAATGGAAGGCTATTAGTGTGGGATGCAACCTGCGTAGACTCATTCTGTGACTCCCACAGGCAGGCAGCCTCACTGGAGGCCGGAGGGGCTGCTGCACAGGCAGAAAGAAACAAGGCAAGAAAGTACGCGCACCTGGATAGAGCCTATATGTTTCAGCCTGTGGCATTCGAGACATGTGGTACCATGGGTCCAGAGTCCCTGCCCTTCCTGCAGGAGCTAGGGAGGCGCCTGAGAAGAGCCACTGGAGAGCCAAACTCCTATTCGTACTTGTTGCAACGCCTGTCTGTAGCCATCCAAGTGGGCAATTGTGTATCTGTTTTGGGGTCCCTCCCATGTGATTCACAGTCCTTTGACATGGCATGATTAATTTTCCTGCATGCTTATTATTGCAATATGTGTACATGTGTATAATAATAATAATAATAAATGTATGTTGTAGGTGTACTGTTTTGTTTCTGTATGCGTATACACGTGTTGTTATTATTATTTATGGCATTTTCTCATTACATATTATTATTATTATTATTTATTATTATTATATTGTCGGTGTTGGATTGATATTGATATAATATTATTATCAATCATAATAATAATAATAATAATAATATGAATGATTATAGCACTGGAAGTCTGTGTATACACAGCACGGCAAGTCACAGAGGTTGGAACACAGCAATGTAAACAACAGTGAAGTGTAGGACCGCCCACTCCCAACCACATGCAAGGACCTATACCAGAAGGTTACCTTCAGGAAATGATCTGTAAACAAGGAAGAACCACAGAAGTAGAAGGGATAAAAGTTTATCTACAAAGTATATGCACCATCAGGCAGTCACACCCTTGTGCCTTGCCACACGCCCCCCTCCACAGTACTGTATATTTCGCTAAGCCTCATCCGGGCAGTCAAGCTGAAAAGGAAATATGGGAGCTAGAGCCAAGATGGAAAAAGGGGATTATGTCCTGATAATTCTAGGGGCAATTTACCTGTGCTTGCATGATGGATGCTCAGATGGCCTTCACCTGGTTCAACAGAGCTAACATCATAGACACTCTAAACTACATAGTTTAGAGGGTCTATGCTAACATTGAGTCTTCAGACAGTATATATTGTGCATATATGACAAAATGGCGGCCGTTAACCTTAATCGTGAATACACCCCGATTCTTTTTCCTTTCTGTTTGGATGTACATGTGTGAGTGAAATGAAGGTACTGTACAATACTTCAACATTATACAGTACTTATGTTGAATGTGGCAAATTAAATCACAGCTCATTTGAACACTAGCTATAAAACTAGTACCCATTTTGACCTTTACATATAAATATTATATGGGAGACATGTACTATGCATGCAGTATACCATTTAATGATTATACTATTATAAGGTATATTTATTTTGATTCATTATTCTATACAAATATATAATGGCGATCATTCTAAATTGCACAATGCTGTCAACATATTATATAGTACTAAAAATAATATATGGTTGAAATATTGGCTGAACAATAATAATAATAATAATAATAATAATATTGTATAGACCCATATCTGTATATAACAATAATGATTATTGCTACATATGCACTGTTGGTGTATATACTAACTGCACTTGCATGCATTATCCTGCATGACACCTTTTTTTATGAGAGAGAAAGCTATAATTATAATCACTGCATGCACAGGGGCACAAATGAGAGGGCTAGAAGGTTCTTGATTGAGCATACAACTTGGGCCATATTTTATCTGCTTGTGTTCCACGTGGTCACGATAGCATGACGTGTGGTTACGGATAATATCATTCATAGGTCGGGAAGATCTATATTCTCCTCTTAAGAGAAGCCTTTGCAAGGGGTTAGCAAGAAAGTTTAGAGGTATAACAAAATGTAGGGCGGCCATGGCCGCCCCTGCCGCTCCTATGCCGCCGCCCCTGCAACAACACGCATATAAAACATGTTAGACACAGGTATGATACTTGGCCTCTACTTGCTGTACAAATCTGTTTGAGGGGGGCAGTGCCCTCTTGCCCCCCCTCCCTCCCTCATCCCTGTTTCCTAACCCTCTACTGTACAGAAATATAGACGGTTGGGCAGGAACACATGCATTAAGTTAAGAATTGCATCATGGTTCCCAATGCATGCAAGGCATGGTCCATATGTACATACCGGTATGCAGGAATAGTATAAGAGGTATTAATTTTATTTGTTTTGTACATAATGTATAATATGTACTTTATGACTGGTTTACAAACAGGGCTTTGTGGGCTGGCATGCATGCATGCAGTGTACAAATTCCCATGCACATCTTGCTTTCCAAAGTACATAGCAATACACTCATTCTATATGCATAGTGTGTGAATTTGTACACACTGTCAGATTGCAAGCCCGTATATATGATATATTACATGCATGTGTGGGTTGTCTAAACACTGTACACTATAGCAATGTAATTATAGTCTCGCGCAGTTGACCACATAACATCATAATAAAAAATGGAGGCGAGGATAGGGTCTGTGCGATGTGCGACTATATAGCTGTTACAGTAGTTCCTGCATGTAATTGCAAGATGCACATACATCTATATTATACTCAATGCATGCCAGCCTAGAAAGCCCAAGGGCATGCATGCAAAACATTAACTTCTATGCTTGTACTTTTCAATCGATCAATTTCCTGCATGAGAAACAACATCATTTTCGTCCAATGTATTAATTAAAATCATCATGCTTTTTGCATACTATAAATTACTTTTAAACTATCTTAGCTACTACATGGGCAGGAGGTCATTATCCAACACCTGGTGACCTGGTTTATCCGACAAACTTGACAAAGAACAAATGTACTAGGGCCAACCATGCACTGCATATAAAACTACAAATTATATTACATGCAGTATTAGACATGTAAAATGCATCATTACATTATAACAATATAATTTACTCAAATACACAATATTTATAATACTGCATCTGCACAGATAATATATATGCATAATAACAATTCTGGTGAACATATATTAAGAGAAAACTCTGTTATATGTATAAAAGAGAATTCATTTTACTAAGATTGTGTAATATTACAGAGATTTTGCGGTTACTTTTTGGGAGACAATGAACATTTCCTTCTAAATTCCTGTCCACGCTCATGAATCCACTTATTGCAAACCCATTTAGAGCCCACCAGTACTGGGCAAGCTGCATGTCGTGTGGTTAGGTCTCCCTCACCCGATCTCTTCAAATTCCACCAAAATGCTGCATCTCCCTTGCTAGGTGTCAGCCTGGCTCCTGCCTCTGTGAACACTGTGGCTCCACCTAAGGTTACATTCGTCAGGTACATCAATACAGTCGCAATGCGTCTACCGTTACCGTCTATCATGTCCCCAGGTCGTGTTGAAAAGTCATAGTGAGGGTCGTAGTGTCCTCCAATGCCATAGTTGCAGACCTGGAGCAACTCAGCTGTAGACATGTCCAGGCTAGTGATGGCTGAGATGCGGGAGTTGATGCGAGTGAGTCTTCCGGAAGAGTCCTCCCATTCTTCCAACCATGCACTCTTGCTAGTACGGATGGTGGAAAAGACCATCTTCCCATTACCGTCAAAAACAGTTGCACGATTCAATTTGGGACCACCCAACTCCTGCAAACGAGCAATGTCCGAATCAAAGATCAAATCTCGCAGGAGAAAGATTCGAGGCTTCACATAGACAACCTCAATCTTGGCTGGCTTCAGAATCAGAAGTGGATGGCGTTGGTTGGTGTAGTAGAAACAAAGGAGTTTGCGTTGGTGCTCTGGTGGAATGAGGTCACCTTCTCGACAAAGTTCCTCATATCTTCCCATTTCGTGTTCAATTTTACGAGACCTCGGTGCAGGTTCCGTGGCAACATAAGCAGCAGCATTTTCTTTGATTTCATTCTCAAAGTAAGCCAAATTTCTCTGTCCTCTCTCATGATCGGGGTCGTTCTGCAGGAGGTCACGAGCAAACTGCTTGGCACGTCTGATGTTCCCCATCCGATACTCCACGAAAGAAAGATGATCAAATACGTCTGCCAAATCCAGCCCCTCCGTATCCCCCTCATCATACTTTCGCAGTGCTTCCAGCATCCATTCCTTTGTGTACCACCAGTTTTCTTTGAGGTATGATTCTCTTCCAATCTCAAAGCAATCCAGAGCTGACAAAGAGACGGATTGTTTCCCTCCCAAGTGAGACTGTGTGAGGTTTCTTGGTGTTATCAGATATGTGTCTTGTAACCGCGTGAGAGCCACAACGGCTCCAGAAAAGTCTTCTTCCTTGGGAATTCTATTCTTGTTGTTCTCTAGCATGGCCAAAAGCGATTTGGCGTTCGGCTTGTCCGGCATCTCGCCAATTTTGCGGCTCCACCAATTATAATACCTCAAAATGAGGGCCATTGCGTTCGTTGGATGGAGAATATGCCCGCGAGGGTCGTCTCTGGCGACATTCTGAACGTTTCTGACATTTCGAGCGAAGGATTTCAACTCCGCCAGTCGTCTCTCTTCGGCTGTAATGTAGCCTTCCAACTCTGTCAAAAGGTCTCCCTCTAATTCAACAAGCCTGCTCATGTGTGCTAGTGCTGTAAACATGTGTGACAAATCTCCCAAAGCGACGTGAAAGACTATTGGGAAAGTTAAAACACAAGCAAAGAACGTAACTTT
>CAUJGJ010000264.1:1301200-1306200 GCA_963170055.1 Halisarca cf. caerulea | reverse complement strand
GGAATGTGTCCTTCATAGTAGCGCAATAGCAGCTTCAGTGCTTGAGAGCCGTATCCCATCTGCAAGTGGTACGTAAATAGAAGAAAACCAGCCACTGTATACTTGTTGCTGGCAAAAGAGCACACAAAGGTGTATGTGCAGTTAGACCTCACTTATCCGCACATCAGAAATCCAGTTTAATTCACCTTCCATAATAGTTTTTATCGGAACAAATCTGCAATAATCCTACTGTACACTATACTACTGCTCCCTCATTTATCCAGTTTCCTCACTTTATCCACAATATTTCATCCAGACCGGATGTGTGTGGATAAGTGAGGTCCGACTGTGCTGCCACGTGTTGTGGAAATTGTATATTCTCATCCAGGAAAATTAAACTTATTAAACCAGAGACTGGGCCAAAAAACATATATGGAATGATCGAACCAGGTGTTAGATAACCCAGGGTGTTGAATGAACCAGGTGCTGGATAAACCAGGTGTGGGATAAACCAGGTGTGGGATAAACCAGGTGTTGGATAAACCAGGTGTTGGATAAACAAGTGTTGCATAAAACCAGGTGTTGGATAAACCAGGTGTTGGATAAACCAGGTGTTGGATAAACCAGGTGTTGGATAAACAAGTGTTGCATAAAACCAGGTGTTGGATGAACCAGGTGCTGGATAAACCAGGTGTTGGATAAACCAGGTGTTGGATAAACAAGTGTTGCATAAAACCAGGTGTTGGATAAACCAGGTGTTGGATACAGTAAATCAGGTGTCGGATAAACCAAGTGTTGGATACAGTAAATCAGGTGTCGGATAAACAAGAATTGGACGAGTACTTCTGGTGTATGTGTGCTGGATGGAGAGTGACAAACAAAAAACACATTAAAACATTAGATTATGTCACATACCCTTTGGAGATCAGGATGAGTAGCAATTCGGACAACCCTGCCTCCAGACAGTCCAGCGAAGTCATGGTCAACAAACTATGTAGAGAAGAGAGGGAAGGAGAAGGAGGGAGGGACAGTGGAAGAGGAAGGGAAGGAGAGATGAGAGAGAGGGAAGGAGAGGGAGGAAAGGAGAGGGGGAGAGAGGGAGGGGAGGGAGGGGAAGGAGGGAAAAAAGGAGAGAGGAGGGAGGGAGGAAACGAGGGACAAAATAGGAGAGAAGGAGGGGAGGGAAGGGAAGGAGGGAAAAAAGGAGAGAGGGGGAGGGTGGAGGGAGGGAAAAAAGAGAGAGAGAGGAGTGAGGAAAGGAGGGGAAAAGGAGAGAGGGAAGAGGGAGGGAAGGAGGGAAAAAGTAGAGAGGGAGGAGTGAGGAAAGGAGGGAAAAAGGAGAGAGGGGGGAGTGAGGGAAGGAGGGAAGGAAGGAGAGAGGGGGGAGGGAGGGAAGGAGGAGTGAGGAAAGGAGGGAAAAAGGAGAGAGGGGAGGAGGGAGATGGGGCAAAGTAATTAAAAAGTACGAATGTCTCTGACAGTATACATACATACATTGTACAGTAACCCGTTGGCAAACACTCTACTTGTGATGTTAAGACCTGTTCATTTTACAATACTACTAATCTGTTATACAGTGAAACCTCTACAATGAGGACACCACTGGGACTGCAGTGAGCAATGTTATACCGTGAAACCTCTATAATAAGGACACCACTGGGACTGCAGTGAACAGTATTATACAGTGAAACCTCTACAATAAGGACACCTCTATAATAAGGACACCCCTACAATAAGGATACCACTGGGACTGCAGTGAGCAATATCGAATGAAGCAGTGTGAGAGGGTCGCATTTCAGATGTGTATTCTACTACAGGTTTCACTGAACACGTAAGTACATACATACAAATCTACAATTCTGCAAAGATATTCTTCAGCTAAAAATTCAAAATCTCAAGTAAAGGTACTTTCTCATCAAAACACACACTCACTCTACGTAGGTTTGGGCAAACAGTCTGTACTATGCATGCTGATACCATGACAGTTCTTCGAGCAGCGATCATCTTGTTTGATAATCATTTTGATATCGTGATAATTGTAAAGGGTAATTATGGTGAAAATTGTGACAAATTCTCGTCATTCCCTCGTTCCTATTCAAAGGTTAACATACTATTTATCAATAAGGAAGATATTAATCCCTGGCACCCAGTCACTGATTAGTTTTATTCAAATTGAATCTTACGAGAGTTTTTTTGCTTGAAACAGTATAGTTTCCGAATCATGGCAATAGCAATTAAAGAGACAATTGTGATATTCGCTAGACAACAACAGGGACAGCAGCAGCTCCCAAAAAGTGTGTGTGTGTGTGGGGGGGGGGGGGGGGGGGGAGGGGCTCTACATTGAATAGATATGCTTTGGCTACAAGAAGTTATATCTCTTAATATATCCTTGTGTCAAAAGTGGGGGGGGGGGGGGGGGCTCAAGTCCCCCCTGCCCCTCCCCGTGCCACTGTCCCTGAACAATTGTACCTCATTGAATCCGATATCACGCAGCTCTATCACATACATACCATACACACATGTGCCATCAACAAACAAAATGGAGGTGGAAACTGTACACAAACCAACTTGCTGCGATATCGTCCAGGGGATGAGGTCGCCAGCTGACCTTTGACCTCTAGCAAGACTGTTCATAACGCTTGACTTGGAAATTTCCCCTTCTAGGCAGACCTGCAAATGGTAACAGAAGGTCATGTGTTTGTGTATTTTCCCACATACGTTTAATACAGTACATATACACAAACACACACAAACATACACTTACACACACACGCGTACACATGCACGCATGCACACACCCCACACACGCACACACGTATAAGCATACACATAAGCACGCGCGTGCACACACATACACACACACACACACACACAATGTACACACACACACATTCCCCATTATGCTCACAAAACCCCTTCAACACTTTAATAATAATCTAAAAGACAACACAAATCAACAAACAAACACTTCCACCCGTTCACCCACAAGTGCTGACCTGTAGTACACACAGCACATCAGGTAGAGTGGTCTGCTCCTTGGTGACGGGGGGAAGGAGGACAAAGATGTGGTGGGCAGGAGCGTCGGAGAGGAGCTGTAGGTCATTTGGTGTGTTCTGGAACGGATGAATCAGGAGCATAGTGTTCACATGGAGGAAAGAGAAAGGGTATAATCCTTGATCAATACTGAACCAAAACCTTCAATACATTATGTACTGTACGTGTGTACGTAGCTACCCTAAAGAAGTGACCTGACTACAGCAGCCACCTGTCTAAAGCATGTACTTGCAAACAGCAATTACCTGTCTATATCACCTGTCTACAGCAGTTACCTATATACAGCAGCCACCTGTCTACAGCAGCCACCTGTCTACAGCATCTACTTGCAAATAGCAATTACCTGTCTATATCACCTGTCTACAGCAGCTGTCTACTATATCTATTAACTTGTAAGCAATGACCACCTGTCTACAGCAGCCACCTGTTTACAGCAGCCACCTGTGCACACACACACACACAAACACACACACACACACATGCATGTGTTCTTTCACCTTGTAGTGCGATGCCACATAGAGCGACATGACTCGATGAAGGAACTCGTCAGAGGCCTTGTGGTAGCAGAAAAGAGTGTCCCTGTTCACATAATAGCTGGTAACCAGTCAAGGGAGAACTCTCTCATGGAGATGAGGGATGGCCAGAAGGTACAGTACAGTATACACAGTACACAGAATTCAAACTATGTATGTACAAACAAACATATGTACGTATGTACATGATATGTACAGTGAGACTTGCTCAGTACTTATTATCAAAGGTACTTACTATCAGGGTTGGTTTATGTACATGAGGTATACACAGAGACAGAATGAGGAGTGCTTACTATCCAGGAGTGTGTACTAAACCAGGTACTTACTATCAGGGTTGGATTATGTACATGAGATATACACAGAGACAGAATGAGGAGTGCTTACTATCCAGGAGTGTGTACTAAACCAGGTACTTACTATCAGGGTTGGTTTATGTACATGAGATATACACAGGGGCAGAATGAGGAGTACTTACTATTCAGGAGTATGTGCTATCCCAGGTACTTACTAAGCAAGTTCCACTGTAGAGTATGAAGAAAGTGCGTATATGGACATAAGTACAGTCAGACCTCACTTATCCGCACACATCCGTTCGGAGTGAAATTGTGGATAAAAAGAGGTATAACGGGACAAATGAGGTGTACCCGTACATCTACTGTACATGTGAGGTATACCGATACAGCTCACACTGTTCAGGCAGGGGACATCCTGAGGTGATCTTGGGTACGTTGGCTGCGTTGAGACAGAGTAAGTCGTACAACCACTTCTCAACATCGTCACCTGAGGCGTATCTGATGGGTTCGTTGAGAGTGACCTCGCGGAGGACACGCCCACCAGGAGTGGAGGAGGTGGAGTCCCCACCAGACCCTACCCCTGGGATGGAGCTCTTCTTCCTCAGATCATCAATCAGTTTAAGAGACAGAGACCGCCCAGTCCCTTCATACCTGGAGAGTGTATACTTAACGTTCATAGAATGTACTCATACAGCAAGTACACACATGCCATGTGTTTGAAATGCATGCATACAAGCATACACACACGTACACTATCCTGCACACATGCAAACAAATGCATGTAAGTGCACACACATGCACACATGCACACGTGCGCGCGCTCACACACACACACACACACACACACACACACACAGTTCATCAAATTACACACAAACATAGTACCACCTCAGTGATACCATTGCACCTCTGTATAAGGGCCACCTGTCCACTAAGACCACAGTACTGAAGAGTATGCTAGTTGGACCACAGTACTGAAGAGTATGCTAGTCGGACCACAGTACTGAAGAGTATGCTAGTCGGACCACAGTACTGAAGGGTATGCTAGTTGGACCACAGTACTGAAGAGTATGCTAGTTGGACCACAGTACTGAAGAGTATGCTAGTCGGACCACAGTACTGAAGAGTATGCTAGTTGGAC
>CAUJGJ010000264.1:1288700-1293700 GCA_963170055.1 Halisarca cf. caerulea | reverse complement strand
TACTTCCTAACCAGGTATTACTCATTAACAGTGTTCTTACTAACGAGGTTCTACTGTATTCCCATATAGGTATATTCCATTGCCTGAAATAAAATGTATTGGCTTTACATAGGGGTACTAGAAACGATACTCCTTTATCCATAGGGGTAGTAGAAACGATACTCTTTTATCCATAGGGGTACTAGAAACGATACTCCTTTATCCAGACTATTCCCTGTATGTGCATTCAGTACCTATCTATGCCCGCCCAAGCACGCCAAGTCTCAACCTTGTGTGTACATGATTCAACGTGAATCCATAGCCATAGCTTGGAATATCCCGGTATTGGAGTAGTAAGCATGGCGGACAGCTTATCCAAAGCTAAAGTTAAAGACCTTGTTCCAAATTACCCAGTTTCCAAATTACCCCTGTTCCCAAATTACCCCAGCTCCCAAATTATCCCAGTTCTCAAATTATCCCAGTTCCCAAATTACCCCAATTCCCAAATTACCTCACTTATGTCTGATTACAAACAACTACAAATATACACTTTCTCCTTGTCAGCTTCTACTCACAGACACTTGCTGTGCGTATACAATCGCACTTCCCCTCATACTCACCTGCTGAATCCCAACTCCTTCTTGTAGCACCACAGAACGTCTGGTCTCGCCTTCACAGCAGCTTTTGACAATATGTGATGAAGAATGACAACCTGCGTATTGACCAGAGCAATCACATGACATCAGCTCACGAATTGATGTAGGTTAGGTTCGAGCTAAGGTTGCATCAGAAATCCTGAAAATAGTTGTTACAGAGAAATGCATGCACATGCATAAACACTGTTGGACCATGATGAGAAGCCATCGTGCTATTATAGCATTAGAACAAATAACGGAAACAACTTAACCTCACTAAGAGTACATGAGAAGGGCCGGATTACACATACTCCTATAACAGTGTTCACCCGAAATGTACGAATGGTTGGGTAACTTTGAAGGGCCGAGTAAAAGCAGTGTCAACAGTAAGCTGTAGGTACAATTTTTGGTCAGCAATGCCTCTGTGAGTTGGGCGTTCAGCAGTGGCAAGTACGACTGGGTAGCTCATACCATAGATAGCTGGAGTAACTATGCATATACATAGCAAAGATACAGGTCCCGTTCCAAGTTACCCCACTTTACCCTAACAACTTTCCAATACAGCCTACCTGATCTCGACCCTTATCTCCGACTATCACGAAAAACGAGCGGTAACGTTGAGCCATGCTGTTATCGATGAGAATCCTTATCCTGTTGTCCAGCTTCTTGCGATTGGACGCCATATTTACTCCAGAGAACCACGTGGCTGAAGGGAATTTCCCTCGAAGCCGCAGTACTGCTTGTGCCTCTTATCGTATCAGAACGGGAAATACCAGTAAAATGCGTGGGCTTGTTATGCAGTATGTGTATGCAAGATATATCGGTAGTATGGGAACCCTCTCACAGGATACTTACTTTTGCATATGTTTTTCATATCCCAAATTAATGCAAGCATCCAAAGCATGCATATATAATGATGATATTATAATAATATGATGACATGCGATATGATGCATTATGTATAATATTACATGTCGCCCAGTAACAGATGCCGTTGGCAATGAGCATGAACAAGGGACAATACCACCTGAACTCTAATACTAAGATTTTCCAGAGCAATTGAAAGATGACTAAGTCAATATTGAGAAAAGGATTACATTCAAGATTCCATCAAATCCCTAATGACAGTGGGCATTGGTCTTACTTGCATAAACTGTCTGAAGAAAACCGAGCACCAATGCTTTTTAAGAGTTATGCCATTGCAATCGGTTGTATTTATTCACCAATGTTCCATGTAACAACCAATTGCAAGTGACTGGTGTGCGACCTCTGTCAAGGTGCACCTAACATTATACATATTACAAATTACTCAACAAATTCAGATTCAAATTCAGCATAGTCTAGCTGGACCCAGCAAATGCTCCAGTGAGAAATGTACGAGAGTCCTAAAATTAAAATAATACAGGTAAATCTTCATGCACAGGGAGTGTGCTTGTGAGACTCCCAAACCACTAATGATGATTAAAGTGTATGCAGGGGGTAGCCACCATTATCCATCCTACAGTCATCTAAAATTCAGTTCTGGAAATTCAATACATGTGCACAGTCAAGATCAGTAATAACTATTGTAACAGTAAAACCTCAAGGGACCAATTGATTGTGGTCTCTGTAGACAGGTAGTATTAGTGCTCATACAGAGGACAATTAGTATTACTGGATAACCAAAAAACCTGCCTACAGTGGTCACTTTACTTTAGACAGGCAGGTTTTACTGTGGAGTCTCACATAGCCAGATTGAAAACTTAACTGTCTGCACAGAAGCATCACACATTGTTGACTGAAATAGTTCTTTGTGGCTAGAATATCCTTCAGTCCTAAATTATCCACAATAGCCAGAATTTCTTTTAAAAAAATAGTAATCCCAACATTCAGACAATACAGTTGCCTTTATCATTGATAATCAGTACATGTGTAGACTATCCATGCCTCTTTCAGTGAATTTGAAATGGAAAGTTGGAAGTGAATTAGGGCAGCGTGGACGATGTAAGATGACTCACACATCATGCAAGATTGTTATATTGTACATAATATATTGACCACTGGTTCGTGTGGTTCCATAGAATAATCATACAATTTACCATATTATGGTCAATACTGGAAGATTTACAAAAGTATCCACTAATACATATAAACATAATGAAAGGCAATGGAATTGAGGAATGAATGATGGGTCATCTTTTGACAGATAGTGGCTTTGAAAAAAGCCGTTTGTGGGGTAGGTTAGGGGGGAGTTTATTCAGAAAGCTGAGCTTTGCCTCCGGATTTCTTTGGCAGCAGAACAGCCTGGATGTTGGGAAGTACACCACCTTGAGCAATGGTCACTCCAGAAAGCAGCTTGTTCAATTCCTCGTCGTTCCTGATGGCCAGCTGAAGATGGCGAGGGTTGATTCTGTGCTTCTTGTTGTCACGGGCAGCGTTGCCGGCCAACTCCAGGATCTCAGCAGTCAAGTACTCCATCACTGCAGCAAGGTAGACAGGAGCACCAGCACCAACACGCTCAGCAAAGTTGCCTGTCCTCAGCATTCTGTGGACACGACCAACAGGGAATGCCAATCCGGCACGAGCAGAACGGCTCTTAGCCTTAGCACGGGCTTTTCCACCTTTACCACGTCCAGTCATGATGATAGGTTAGATTTCTTTGAACAGTGAAACTCTGAATTTGATGAAATCAAGTGAATTGACAGAGAAAGCGCCTGGTTATGTACTGCCTCCTTCCCCGGCAAACGAGATAGTGTGGGATAACATTCAGCCAATCAAATGCGAGATAGAATTACAACTGAGTCCGACTTTGTTATCACGTGACATCGGTATTTTAGAATCGCGCAAATTATTATTATTATATTATAATACTATGTTTTCTGAAGGAAAAAGCACTAATTGTAGTTGGCTGTGCACATTGTCTTTGTAATATATATATATTTGATTGTAACAAAGCTTTATTGCAGGAAGGAACAAAACAAAACCGTGCAGCTAGTCTAATGCATAATACAAGCATTGAACATTCCCTGGAATGTAGAGACTGCGTGGAACAAAACACTTGTAATTGCCGTATTTGTGCATGAATATTCCCAGAGTGTGACGTCCAGTTCGGTAGTGCTCTCGGAATGCTCGAAATAAACCCCTTTCATGCACCCGAGTGGAGTGAATGAGGTAGACCCGATCATTTTCATGATAAGGAAAGAGGCGTAACCTCAAAAGTGGGCACAGAGTAAATAATGAATCTAGTTATCAGGAACCACAGCCTGTGGATGATCTTGGCGAAGTGGGTTCAGGTAGTGAAGCTTCAATCTAAGACTGATATACAAACGACAAAGTCGTAAAAATAATTAAGTATTTGATTTCATTGAATTTCTGTCATCGGTCTTAATTGTCGGAAACTGCATATAAAACGCGTTGGAGCACCCTAAATCCCCTTTGGCGCTGAACAGCAGAATTCTTGGGATCAACTCGGAGGAAAGCGCTTGTGTATATATTAATTGGGCTTCCCGGACTTTTGCTGCCTTGACCGTCGAACATGGAAGGTGAGTTGATAAGAGTGATGCCAAATTCTGTGTGGTACAGTGCCTAATAGAAGGCGTTCTCGGCCGATTTCTTTGTTTCCACTGTAGGCGTGCTAGCAACGCGTTGTGTTCAAAAATGACTTTTGTTTCACTTGAGCTCCTCTTGGTATCTCCTCTTCCCTCGATTTTGTTACTTATGTTCTCTTGTAGAGTTAAATCTATTGCGTATTGCGACCCTATGCTGTCCCTTTGAACGAACACGACTTGCGCTTCTGCAAATACCACTCTAACGGTGCAGGGCATTCTGCTACGCCGTGCACGTTAGGTATACTTGTTGTTTTGTCAGAAACCTATCCTTCCGTCCTCCTGGCGCACGAGTGTGGGCCTTTGAATATGTCACTGCGTAGATTTGTGTGTGTGTGTGTGTGTGTGTGTGTGTGTGTGTGTGTGTGTGTGTGTGTGTGTATGTGTGTGTGTATGTGTGTGTGTGTGTGTGTGTGTGTGTGTGTGTATGTGTGTGTGTGTGTGTGTGTGTGTGTGTGTGTGTGTGTGTGTGTGTGTGTGTGTGTATGTGTGTGTGTTGTAGTATCTATGAATAAACCCTGCATGTGTGCCACCACAGAGAATTTTGTTTGTACGTAGCTGCAAACATGGGTAGCTGCTAGGACTTTTCCATGACTCAATACGAATTTCAATTAAACCAGTGATAAACCTTTCATTCCAAGATTATAAATGTTTTGTTACATGATGTGTGTGTGTGTGTGTGTGTGTATGTATGTGTGTGTGTGTGTGTGTGTGTGTGTGTGTGTGTGTGTGTGTGTGTGTGTGTGTGTGTGTGTGTGTGTGTGCAGCTTAGATACAGCACCTATCTGTCTTCTTTTTCCTT
>CAUJGJ010000264.1:1278700-1283700 GCA_963170055.1 Halisarca cf. caerulea | reverse complement strand
TGTATAGGTATGTGTGTACACACAGTGCATATGTACGTACGTACGTACGTATGTACATACATACGTACGTATGTATTTACATGTGTACATACCAAGTACATATGTACGTACATATATTATGTTTGTGCTAGCAGTGAATATGATAGGTAGATGGACGATTTGTATTTGCCTACCAGATCTGTTGTGTACAGTGGAACCTCTGATAGTGGACTCTCCCAAATAAGGACACAGTATAATGAACCTCTCTACAAAGGACAAGACTTGAGGTCCCAAAATACATCCTCCCTATACGTAGTTCTAAGACATTGTGAACCTTCCAAAGAGGACAACCTCCTTACAAAGGACAAATAGAGCTGTCCCAAAGTGTCCTTTATTTGGAGGTTCCACTGTATATTGAGTAGTTTGTCTAGACTAATACCCCATTTACACTGGAGAAATTTAAAGCAATTTAGTTAAACCGCTTTAACACGTTTACACACAACAGCTTGAACCGATTTCAAAGGCAATTTGAACTCAATAGTGTGAACGCTTTAAATCGCTTTAACTTTAAAGAGCTTTCTAAACCGGTTTGACGCTCCAGTGTAAAGGGGGTATAAGACTGTTGTCTGTCGGCATTTTTGGGTAAACAGTTATCATAGGAGTGTTCAAAGTTGCATACGTGCATGTCCATGTTCGAGCATGTTAGTGTGTTTTAGAATGTTCGATGGTGCGCTAAACTGTTATGTTTGTCCAATTGATATGCGTACAACTAACTGAGCCCTCTCTAGACGGATGTGTTTTCAAGCCCTGCTTTCTATATTTGCTGTACATATAGAACCTCCCTAATCCGGAAACCTCTCTAAACTGAACTTTTTCTTTGGTTCCAAGGGTGTTCGGTTTAGAAGGTTACAACTGTGTGTAGGTACATGCTGTGAGCACATACGTATGCAGTGTTCTCCGCAGAAGCAATTTTAAGTATGTTGAATATGTACAGTATGTACATACGTACGTACGTATGTGCATACGTACATACATCATCATAATATTATACGTAGTTTCCTAGCCCTGTTTGGTTTGCTGTAGTACTGTACATGTATTACTATATCCTGATAAGAAGAACTTCTGATAATGAGAACTGATTTTGTGGGTCCTCTAAAGTTCGTCTTAATGAAGTTTTAATGTACGTACAAACAGCCCATTGTAATACATGCGTGCATATACCAACATGTACGTACGTACCTTCTATACATCAGTAGGTACATACGTACGTGCGTCTGTAGATACGTACGTACATGCTTTCAGTTAAGATCAATGATACCTGCTTTTGTTATTTGGATTTGTTTGTTATTTACACTTGTTTGTTGTTGTTCTTTTGTAGAGATCCGCAGCTGGTGGGAAGTGCCTTGTGTCACTCACTTCTGCCATCTTTTCCAGGCTCCCTTCAAACTACCTGAATTTGAAATTGAGGTGTGTTTTCTTCATGTACACTGACATATGCTCCCCCCTCCCTAAGTCTTCATGCTATAGGCAACCGGCTCTCAACTCTTCATGCTATAGGCAACCGGCTCTTAACTCTTCATGCTATAGGCACCCGGCTCTTAACTCTTCATGCTATAGGCAACCGGCTCTTAACTCTTCATGCTATAGGCACCCGGCTCTCAACTCTTCATGATATAGGCACCTGGCTCTCAACTCTTCATGCTATAGGCACCCGGCTCTTAACTCTTCATGCTATAGGCACCCGGCTCTCAACTCTTCATGCTATAGGCACCCGGCTCTCAACTCTTCATGGTATAGGCACCCGGCTCTCAACTCTTCATAGTATAGGCACCCAGCTCTTAACTCTTCATGCTATAGGCAACCGGCTCTCAACTCTTCATGGTATAGGCACCCTGCTCTCAACTCTTCATGATATAGGCACCCTGCTCTCAACTCTTCATGGTACAGGCTCTTTGACTCTTCATGCTATAGGCACCTGGCTCTCAACTCTTCATGCTATAGGCACCCGGCTCTCAACTCTTCATGGTATAGGCACCCGGCTCTCAACTCTTCATGCTATAGGCACCCGGCTCTCAACTCTTCATGCTATAGGCACCCTGCTCTCAACTCTTCATTGTACAGGCTCTTTGACTGTTCGTGGTATAGGATTTCTTCCTGTTCATGTGTTGTTGGGCGGGTCAATTCCATCTGAGGGATTAATGACATTCCCAAGGCTTCTCTTTTCCGCACCTATTCAGACGAAGCTTGTCATCAGTTACTTTACCAATTCCTTTTTTTCCAAGTGGTCCTGCTGGCATTGAGGGCAGTATTCTATCTACTGTACTGTTTGTATGTGTGTACACACAGGGAAATGTCCTAATAATGAACACTTTAGGGAGTCTCTTTGTCCTTTCTAAGGGAACTGTCCTCTTGGGGAAGTTCAAGTTACGTATATTGGATTTTAAGGAGTTTTTTAGAATGTCCACCATTGGAGGTTTCACTATATATACGTACGTGTGTATGTATGTACATATGTAGTGTACAAAGGCTCTTTGTCTTGGCTAATGGTGAATCTATGGGAGTCTTGTATGTACGTACGTACGTATGTATGGTGCACAGATGCACACACACACACACACACACACACACACACACACACACACACACACACACACACACACACACACACACACACACACACACACACACACACACACACACACACACACACACACACACACACACACACACACACTGTGCACACATACGTATGTATATGTATGTACGTGTGTGCATTCTTATCTTTGTCTGTTCATCTGTTGTACGTATTAGGAGTTAGAAGATGCCCTACTGGTGGACCACCAACCTGAGCCGTCCTCTTTACTGAGAGAACTACACGTACAATTTTTGAAGGGGATATTGGGGAAGCCAGTCAAGTGAGTTGTTTTTGCATCACTAGAAGTGCCTTTGTTATCATGTGTGTACATGTGTACGTATGTACATATGCATTTTTGGGCCGCCGGAAGGCGGCCCCTATATTGTTTTTACTTTCACCGAAAGTGTCCGGAACGTCCGGAACGATGTCAATATATATATATATATATATATATATATATATATATATATATATATATATATATATATGTCAACAACATGGCGGACGTTAAGGCAGTACTAAATTCTCGGCTATAATTCGACGAAATTGGAACGTTTGCTCCTCATTTCATCAGCGAAGAGTCTTTTAAAGCCGAAGAGATCTTCGAAGCGTTAGTTCCGTGAATAACGACAATTTCCAAGCGATTCGAGTTTCCAGGGCCGTAGGCGGCCCACGAGTTTTTTAAACTCGAATCGCTTGTTATGTACGTTTTACATTACAACCTTTCTATATTATGTGTAGGGGTGGAGATTGTCCCCCTTCTTCAGCTTTCGACCACAGTACTTAGTGGTAACAGGTGCTATATTAAGTCCATTTCTGTCTGTGTTGTAGGCTTTTCCCTCTGGTGTGTGCGTTTGTACTGCCTCTTTCCCACTTGTGTTGTTTCACTCTGTCGCATGCCAGCACAGCTCACCACTTGGTCGACTGTGGTCAGTTTACTCACACGTGCTATACTGGGCTGAGTGTACTCTGCGTGCTGTACTGGGCTGAGAGTACTCCGTGTGCTGTATTGGGCTGAGTGTACTCCATGTGCTGTACTGGGCTGAGTGTACTCCATGTGCTGTATTGGGCTGAGTGTACTCCATGTGCTGTACTGGGCTGAGTGTACTCCATGTGCTGTACTGGGCTGAGTGCACACCGTTCTGTTGGGCCGCATATCTCCACATGTCGTCACTGGCAAATTTCATTGAATGCAATCACACCAATAGCTTAGAAAATACTGCTGAAGGAGAACAGTGGAACCCAAGGGACCTCACTGAAATGTTCATATTTATAAAGCTAATGTCATCTTAGCAGAACATACGTACGTTTACACTGATTTCTACCTTTGGACTTGTAACGTACGTATTTAAACTTGAGAGAAATTTCACATTGTGAGAGTTTGTCTTAATAGAGTTCCAATGTATTTTTAATATTCAAATATACTTTCTTGAGCCCTGGGGCATCATCCTGTCTGAAGCAGTCACTCTATTCAACCCCTCAGGATGTTGAATGGATAGTTTAATCATTTTTGTTTGTGATGTGAGGCTCAACAAACCACGTATATACGTACATGCATACCTCGTGATTGTTGAAAACTTTCGCATTCAACTGGTGTCCAGATTTGTGCTTTTCTACAGCATGTACGTACGTACATGCATATGTACAAATCAATAAATGCGTAGCTCAGCCATCTTTTTGGTTCATTATGTAGGCTCAAAAGCCACATACACACATACACACATACATACATACGTACCTCTTGATTGTTGAAAATGTCTGTGTTGCATTGGTGTCCAGATTTGGGCATGTTTGCTGTATGTATGTATGTACACAGTACATACATACATACATACGTACATATGTGTGTATGTACTTACGTATGTATGTACAAATGAAATGCATGTAGCAGAGAAAACGAGAGTTGAAAATGAATTCACTTTAGAGAGAATTTCAGAATACTATGGGTTTGATTGTGAAATGTTTCTTTGTGCTACAACAGATATGTGCCAACTTGCAAGTTGCCCGCCCTCTTTTCATGTATACCATATACCGGGAAAGTTTCGCGGAGTAAAACTTTTGCGAATTCCTAGATTTCACGATTTTCGCAAAAAGACTTTCACAAATCGCTGCATTTTGTATATAGATATATAGAACAGAGCTAGCATTCGCGAAACTTTATCTCCACGAAACTTTCCCAGTATACAGTACCTCTATGGTACTGTAGAGGGGTCCTTATTTTTGTGAATTTAGCAGTTGTGTATTGTGCAGTGAAACCCCTCTATTCTGATACTTTCTCAATTTGCAGTAATGTGGACTAGCGGAAATAATGGCCACTACTGTTTGTGCACACACACACGTACCAAAGTGATTGCATATGTGTGTGTGTGTGTGTGTGTGTGTGTGT
>CAUJGJ010000264.1:1261200-1266200 GCA_963170055.1 Halisarca cf. caerulea | reverse complement strand
GAATCTGATATTCAAGAACTGCTATGAGTACAACGGGGATGGCAACGGTGAGTCCACTCTCTGTCCACTGTAGCCTATTTTGGACCTCCGAATAAAGGACACTTTGGGACTGCTCTATTTGTCCTTTGTAAGGAGGTTGTCCTCTTTGACAGGTTCAACATGCATTAGAACTATAGGTAGGACGTATTTTGGGACCTCAAGTCTTGTCCTTTGTAGAGAGGTTTATTGTACTGTGTCCTTACTTGGGAGAGTCCACTATCAGAGGTTCCACTGTACCGTATGCGGTTTAATGTTCGCGTGGTTTTATAGTCACGGTTTGCAGATTGGAAGCCTACTGTAAAGTTTGCACCCGTGAAAATTTAGATCGGGCTCTTGTGCAATGGCAAAACATGGCCGTCGGTGAATATAAAACCATGAAAATCACTAAAATCCAAGATCTGCAAAAGTTTCATCCCACAAAATTAATGTATGTACAGTACACTGTGACAGAACAGAGTGTTAATGCACTTTGCACTATGGACAGTCTTATGAGAACCCTACAACAAACAGGTTCACTGGGATACTTCAGGGAATTTGTGTTGTTTGGCCAAAATTTGCTTATTTTTCCCCTCACACTAAGTGTTGTTTGTACTTCTCATCTGCCATTTTATTGATCATTGGCTGATAAAATGGTGGATCGTAAGCTGTAAATCGGAATAGGGTGTGGTCGACTAGAAAAATGATTCCAACTGCATATGAGTACAAGAAGAATTGCCAGACTAGAGAGGAGGCCAGTTTAGAGAGGTAGCCAGTTTAGAGAGGTGACCAGTTTTGAGAGATGACCAGTTTAGAGAGATGGCCAGTTTAGAGAGATGGCCAGTTTAGAGAGATGGCCAGTTTAGAGAGGTAGCCAGTTTAGAGAGATGGCCAGTTTAGAGAGGTGGCCAGTTTAGAGAGGTGGCCAGTTTAGAGAGATGGCCAGTTTAGAGAGGTAGCCAGTTTAGAGAGGTGGCCAGTTTAGAGAGGTGGCCAGATATGAGAGGTGGTCGGAATAGACAGGTCCATTCCAATATGTGGGCAACCTTTGGGACTAGACAGAATACGTAGGTAGGTTGTTCAGGCAGTGTCGCCGACATACAGAGACTCAGATTAGAGAGATCTCACTGTTATAACCCTGGAAACTCGTGGCTGGGAAGACTACTGAGAATTATTGTTACAAAACTGAGATTCCCCTTCTGTTGGATTTTAACAAAATTGCACCCTTCTGCCTCCAAACCACACTGTCTGTGAAGGGATGTATGCATACCTAGTTGTATCCTGGTGTGGGGGGAATTATGGGTGGATCAAGGGAAAAAGTGTGCTGACATTTGTGATGTAGCACAGGTCACTGATATACGCACACTTCCTAATTGATGTCAATTGATGTCAATTGGTAGAGTAAGTGGCTGGAACTGATCAACTCTAGATGAGGTTGTGCACACCAACAGTCCACAGTGAATGGTTGCCAGGATACAAATTAGTTATATCCTGTCCAGGTGTACTGCAGCAGAGAAATACAGTGCTGATGACCTCGGGGCTTCGCCCTCGGTCAATCAGCACTGTATTTCTGCTGCAGCACACCTGGACAGGATAGAACTAGTACATACAGTACAGTCGAACCTCGTTAACATGAAACTGCTTAACATGAAATATCTTTTAACATGAAATGCTAGCCAAATCCAAGTGCAGGTCCAAGCATAACATGTTGTACTGTTTACATGAAATACTGTTAAGATGAAATTTCAGCACAGTCCCTGAGTTTCGTGTTAACGAGGTTTGACTGTATGTACATAATGTGTGTTGTGTGTGTTACAGATGATGCAATACTTGGGTTACACCTCTGTGTAAGAATCACGTACAACATGTACGCACGTCAAGTATTGCGTAATACATAGAGTGGAAGCTTGTTATTCAAGAAATCTCTTACGGTGAATTTCGGCATATCGTGAATGAATTCATGTGATCCGCCAAGTGTTGTACTATGAAACTGGTTGTAGTGATTTTCCGATATAGTGAGGAATTTTTGGGTGACCCCCGGGGTTCATTATAGTGAGATTTCACAGTATGTGCGTATTTGCTCATGCTACGTACAAGTTGCTTCTTCTGTGATGGAATGTCGCCTTTACATATCGTCTGTACATGCAGAATACAGTGAAATGGCTGACTCCGTGAAGAAGAGGTTCAAACAACTGGTGAAAAAGCACCTTGACCTGGAAAACGAGGGAGGACCTACCAAGAAGCGGAAAAGAGCAAAGACAGAGGAGGAGTCGGACTATGAAGACAACGATGACGAACCTGAAGAGGAGTCTGAATCCGAGGAAGAAGAAGATCCAGATGACTATGATTTTGGTGCGGATGGTCCACCCAAGAAGAAAAAAATGAAGGACATCAACATAGCGGGAATGACAAAGGCAGAGCAGTATCGTCGTGCCTCACAAGGTGGTCCCATTCGGATGCATGGTCCCAACGGGATACCTCAGGGCCTCACACCTCACCAGCAGATGATGATGGCTCGAATGTACCAACACCGCATGATGATGCAGCAACGAGCCATGTATGGTGGCTACCCCGGTCACCCTGGCAACCCCCCTCCTCCGGGTTACCCCGGCAACCCTGGTCACCCCGGTCACCCTGGTTACCCCCGTCCTCCCGGTCATCCAGGGATGTATCCAGGGTATCCTCAGCGTTTTCCACCAGGGTACCACCCAGGGTACCGTCCACCACCTCCGAGCTATCCCGGCAAATCAGGCTCTCCTTACCCTCCCAACTATAGGCCACCTGCTCCAGGCACTCCACCTCAGAATGCAGGTGTGTGTGTGTGTGTGTGTGTGTGTGTGTGTGTGTGTGTGTGTGTGTGTGTGTGTGTGTGTGTGTGTGTGAAGTGTGTGTGAAGTGTGTGTGTGTGTGTGTATGTGTGTGTGTGTGTGTGTGTGTGTGTGTGTGTGTGTGTGTGTGTGTGTGTGAAGTGTGTGTGAAGTGTGTGTGTATGTGTGTGTGTGTGTGTTTGTTGCGTGCGTACATATGTATGTGTGTGTCTGTGCATGTTAGTATGTGTAAGTTTGTGTGTGTGTGTGTGTGTGTGTGTGTGTGTTTGTGCATGTGTGTGTTTCACATAGAATCAATGAATATGTGCATGTATGCATTGTATTTGTAGTGTTCCACATTGTTTGCAGACCAGATGCCCATGTCACTTATTCACTAATTCTCTTCTTTTTTGCACGTTTGCATCCACAGGTACTCCTAATCCTGCAGGACCACCACCTCCTCCTCCTCCTCAAGGATCCCCTCATGAAACACCTCAAGGAAAACCTCAGGATCCTTCTCAGGGGCCATCCCAGGGGCCACCACAGGAAGCACCCCAGGGAACACCACAAGGGCCTCCCCAGGGACCTCCCCAAGAGCAAATGGAAGGAGCACCCCAGGGGCCACCTCAAGCACCATCCCAAGGGCCACCTCAAGGACCACCTCAAGGACCCCCACAAGGACCGCACCAGGGACCACCACAGGGACCACCACAGGGGCCACCCCATGGACCACCACAGGGACATCCTCAGGGACCTCACGGAACACCCTATGGACCACCCCAAGGGCCACCCCAAGGGGTACCCCAGGGGTCACCCTATGGAGCCCCACAGCACATGTACCCTGGTATGTGGGGACATCCGGGAAATCCATACATGTCCCAACACTATCCCGGCCAACCCCCTCACCCCTACCCCTACCCAGGGACGCATCCCAGTGGATACCGCTACCCTCCACCCACTATTGCCTACGGTCCCGATGGCAAGCCCATTGCTCCACCTGTACCGCAGCAATCGGAGAGTCCGTCGTCCCAGAAGTCGTCTAGCAGTAGTAGGATAGAGAGGAGTACACCGGCGTCAGACCAGCCCAACCAGGACACCAGTGACAAGGAAAGGAAGGAGAGTGTCTCCAGTGAAAAGAAAGAGGAAGCTACTACACCAACCGAAGATGTCGATGACAAAGAAACATCTACTGAAACGTCGACTAGTAAACTTCAAAGCCCAACAGTCACAACTGAGGTTACTTCTCCAACTGAATCTTCTGCTGAGTCCACCACTCCACAGTCTACTGTGTCTAAGGCCCAGCAACAGTTGATGCCCTCTCAGTTGACTTCTGATGCTGCGTCCTCAAAAGAGGCCTACCAACAGAAGATGAAGTCGATGTCTGGAAGATATCCACCTAACTATCCCTACCCGTACCCACCTCAGTACAACCCACAGATGGGCGGCGGCTATCCACCCCCGTACGGTGGGGCACCTTCGTCACACCCATCATACAGGCAAGCTCATCCCGGCCAGTGGCCGCAGGGACAGGGTCAGCCAATGCCACCCCAGTATGGACCCCAGGGGCAAATGTCCCCAGAGCAGGAAGCGTACTACCGCTGGCAGCAGCAGCAGCAGCAGCGCTACCTTCAGCAGCAACACCAGTACAGAATGAGGATGATGGCACATATGCAGAGACCCCAGCAACAGACTCCACCTTCTTCACAGCCACAAGAACCCTCAAGTACAACTGGTGGAGCCGGTATGGAAGGGAAGGGTGTGTCCCAGGAAAATGAGGAGATCCCTGACTATCAAGACTCACTAGTGAAGCTGGGAATGGGAATTGCATCATCGAAAGACAGCAGTAGGAAAGACAGCGAAAGCGGAGCAGAAACAGAAAAGGATCAAACAGAACCTTCCTCGAGTGATCAGACAATGGCAAAAGACAAAGAAGCTCCTTCCTCCAACACAGACGAAACAGTTTCTTCAAGCAATACTGTCACCAAAGATGAAGCAGGCACAGAAGACACAGATGACAACAAACCTTCAAGCACAAGTCAACAACAACAACAACAACAACAACAACAACCATCGCAACCAACTGCATCCACAGCCCCTCATGCACCTCCTAAAGACACAAGGTACCACCCCCAGCAGTGGCCTGGTCACCCACCAAGCCCCTATCATCAAATGCCCTAT
>CAUJGJ010000264.1:1221200-1253700 GCA_963170055.1 Halisarca cf. caerulea | reverse complement strand
ATATTATGTATAATGATAATCCTCAACATTGTATTAATTTAGGCATAAATTTATCCAATATCGTATGTCATATTAAGTCTTTATTTGATTCCATGATTTAGTGGACATTTCATTTCATAATAGAGAGGTTTAGCACTACGTAAAACGTTACGAAATAATTATACTACGTTTCGTGTGGAAAATTAGAACGTTCTTAGTAACGGTTTCGACGTATCAAGGTATCTTAGTACGTTGTTGCTCTACGTTATAAGCCTCGTGTTGACGCTCTCTCCATTACTTCTCTAACTGCATGGTGCTCTTCAGCCTGGCATTCCGTTTCTGATAGTAAAAGAACGTCTTCATGGCCCAAATCTCCCTCAGAATCACCAAAAACTCGCAAAAAGATCTTCATCATCGTTCTATGTCGCTATAACGTTACGTATGAAGTATTCGACGTTGCTAATTAAAACGAAAAACGTACAAATTTCAAACGTACCTATCAGCTTACTACGTAGCGTTTAAACATTATGCTAAACCCCTCTAATGAAAGTTAGTTACGGACTTAAGTGAAATGTCCAGTCAGTGAGTACAGTTGGGCTATAGCTATAGCCTAGAAAATTACTCCAAACTTGAGTTATCACATTATCCGTTAATTGTAATTGTAATGCAATATCCGGCACACAGAAGGGAAATCTCATCAAACGGAATAAAACATATCTGTTAAACCAATCAAAAAGATTAATAAATATCCATACACAATCACAGTTAGTGAAATGTATGTAATCCGAAACCTCTATAATCCAACCATGCGCTATGAGTCACTCTATAATCCGACAATCTCTGTAATCCAACACAGTTTTGTTCCCCGCAGAGTGTTGGATTATAGACTCAGTAGGGGTATAACATCAAGTTGAGAAACACTTACATATGGATCCCAAGAGTGTGTAATGTTTCTTCCAACAACATCGGCCTTTCCTTCGTTCAGAATAACAATTGCCACCTGGTGTAGATGCAGCAAGCCATACCCAGTAACATAGATTGATTCGTCCTGAAAATCAAAGTGCATCATGACGGCAGGAGCAGATTCCTCATTGTCACCATAGAGGAGTCCTGTACAACGGAGCAACAGCTAGACCAATATTACAATACATAATATTATCAAATATTATCATTGAAAAGTAAAAATAATTTATAGGACTCTGCATCAAATCATATTTCAGAATCTCCATATTTGCCACTATACGTATTTTGGCATATACAAGAAGGTTAACACATACAACAGTGAGCATATTATATTCTGTACATGTATGTACGTTACATACCGATCTCCCCAATGACAGTGTTCAGGTGCTTCAGCTTGGATGGGGCCTTAAAGAACAGAGCATTGATGACTAGAGTTTTGCTAGAAATGAGGTTGAATGCCAACTCGTGCTCTCCTTGCAGTGAGAAACACAGCCTCGAGTCGTTGGGAAGGTTGACAAGGAAGTAAGGGTCCCCACTGGTGTTTTGATCTTGGTAAACAAAGAACAAGCTATTATTATGGAGCACAGTTACAGTTACAGTACACAAAAGGCAGAATATAATATGTAATAGTTATTGTATGGCTAGCTGGGCATTGGCGTATTTATTGCCCGAGGGCGAGTGCAATAAAGAGCCAATGCCCAGCTAGCCATACAATAACTAGCTTGTTGTAAGCACTTAATTTTAACGCACAACGAATAGCGGCGTTGCCAACGAAAGTGATTCGTTCTTTTGTTTTAAAACTTTTGACGTTGACTCCTAAATCGAATTCCCATAGCAGCGAAGTGTTTTGCTGGGCACTAGAATTGGCGATGTTATCGAAGGAAACAAGTTTCATTCGTTCTTTTGTTTTAAACTTTTCAACGTTTGATTATAGTAAACAGGGCAAAAGTGAGTAGTAGCCCGGGGCTCTTCTAGGTTATTGCCCTGTTTGCGGTCAGTTCTAACCACAAACAGGGCAACAACAAAGAATATTGCCCTGTCGGTCCCTTTGATCTAATGCCCAACCATACAACAAAGTCATTTTCATATACTGTAACAGTGAAACCTGTAAATAAAGACCACTCGCGGGACTAATCACGTAATCGTGGTCTCTACAAACAGGTGGTCCTAATGTATATAGAAGTGTATTAGTATTGCTATATACTGGTACCTCGCCCAGCCTACAATGGTCTCCGTGGACAGGTAGTCCTTCCCCACAGGTGGTCTTTAAGACGTGTTTTCCTGTACAGTGGGCCCTGGTTTATCAGACCACATTTGTTCCTCATAAAATGCATGTGTCAGGTAAACCAGGTATTGGATAAATCAGGGTAAATAGTACACAGAGTAGTGGTGGTGATTCACAGCAGAGTGTCGGATAAATGAGGTTTTCGGATAAACTAGTGTCGGATAAACCAGGTGTGACTGTATATAATACTTAGTCTAGGTAATGGTGCTCAAAATCACTTCCGGTAAACATCTAATACAGCTTATATGTACATAGTTGTAACAAATATATATACAGACGATTACATCTGTAAGGCCTCACATTCACATGTTCCATGAAAAGTGCAGACCTTTCCACTAGAGCAAGGTGGCGAGCATACAACTGCATAAAACAAGAATCAGTATAATACTGATATATATAACTTAAAGTATATATATTATGTAATAATTATTATGATAATCAAGATATACCTGTAATTATAGTAGCTATAGTACATATCAAATTATTAATACACAGTGCTAATAGTATATACTGTGTGTACTATCCTTAATTACTGTAACAATTATTCCATTTAGCTTGGTCTTACATACAGGCTTGACAGCGACTGCCAGTCCATGTCAGAGGACACAAACACGTGTTGGGCTCCGAACAAGTGCCACCATTCTTACATTCAGGTCTGCAAACGGCTAGAGGGATCAAAGGGGACAGGGTGTGCATGGTGGCAGCAGCTTGAATTCTACACATACTGTATTCTCTCTAAAAATTTGGCACCCTTCATGCAGAGAAATTTTTGCCATCTGATTAGAATAGAATACTTTTGAGCAAAATGGTCGACGTTGACAAAAATACAGTGGAACCCCTCTAATCCAGCCCCCTGAATTGGGGACACCCCTCTAGTGTGGACACATACCACTGAAACCAAATATTCCACTATAATAAGCCACAGTACATCTCCAACCCCTGAAATGAGGACACCTCAATAATCAGGACAGTGCTTGCAGGTCCCAAGGTGTCCGGATTAGAGGGGTTCCACTGTATACAGTGGAACCCCTCTAATCCGGACACCTTGGGACCTGCAAGCACTGTCCTGATTATTGAGGTGTCCTCATTTCAGGGGTTGGAGATGTACTGTGGCTTATTATAGTGGAATATTTGGTTTCAGTGGTATGTGTCCACACTAGAGGGGTGTCCCCAATTCAGGGGGCTGGATTAGAGGGGTTCCACTGTAGAATAATCGGACGAATACATAGAATAGCTGCTGAATATTTCGAGATCTATATTTAAGGCCAGAGGCATAGGAGCCTATACTACAGGGTGGGCTTGAGCCTCCCTGAGTTGATATCCAGGGGCCGAGCCCCACACCCCCCACACTCCAATCCTTAAAGTTTTACAAAAAAACTATTGTTGATAATATTCTTGAGGAAAGACCATTCCAAGTCAGTACCTGACATACAGATTGATTCTACGCAGATACGGAAGATTCTTAGTGTTGAATTTGCTAACAGATCTTTTTAACTTCGGCCGTCAAGAAAACTCATCAAGCGACATTTTATTTGCGGCCATTTTTGAAGTGGAAGCAGCTGGCTGGAAACGAGTAACGGGAAATGTATACCACGTACTCAAAGACAAAAATGGAAAATTAAGCGCTGCATCTGTAGCTAACAATTTTTTATCAGCCAACAATAGGAGATCAGGTTATTTCGGTCATTTTCGATCGATCTAGATCTGTAATGCTTGTTTTATCTACAACAATATATTATTGTTTCCGAGGTATTATACATTAAGAGCATTGTTGTTGATTTGGCATAATAACGACTACAATCAACGCTTTTAGTTATTGCACCTGGGTGAGCCCCCCCACCCCAATTGGAATCATCTTCCTACACCCCTGTTTAAGGCTATTTATCAGTGTAAGTGTGTGAACAGCGATTCGCATGTAGTTATCACTTTTACCAGGATTTTTGGGCTCATGAACTCGGAAAAGACTTCTTTTGTCAAAAGTATTCAACAATCAATCCAACAATCAATCAATTCATGTCTAGCTCTTGTGAGATCTTCAATACTGATACTGTCAAGTAACTACGTTGAAAAAGCTGGCAGATCACTACATGTGCTTGTTGCTGTACATGCCAGGGGTCAAATATGCGGTTTGGATGATGAATATATAGATCATTTCCAGTGTGAGACATTTTAGAGTTAAATGCCGGGAATTAGAATGGCAGGCAATTCGGCAGCATTAGAGTAAGAATAGAATGAAAATTTTCTCCTGCCAAAAATTAGAATGCCAAATTTTTAGAGAGAATACAGTATTCTCACTCATAGCTAAGTTTTATAGATAGAATATATTTCTGGTCTTGGCGAAAACTGACCCTTGACCTCAGCATAAGTACAGCAGAGAAAAACAAACAAACGAGCAAGAAAACTAACTGTAAATAAGAGAAATGGACAGAAAAAATAATACGATTGTCTTAGATTGTTGTATAAACAAGCAAAGTGATCAAGAATGTAAATGAAATTGGGGAAAAAATCATAATATACATCTGATACAGTATTAAGTACTCAGATATTCATGGAGGTAGGCAACGTTCAGGGAGGGGTTATAATTAATTACTCAATAATTTTAATTAATAATTACTTTATATGAAGCAAAATTTGATGAAGCCATGCAAAATGACATGAGAACAATTATAAACGACTATTACTCCTTCTAGATGGATCCCTTAATCCAGAATGAATCAATATTGAATCTGTATCAACGCGTTCACATGTGCGAGTTAATCCAGATCAAGAATGTGGATTGAGACCACCTTCAAAGGTGGTCTAGGCTTGATCCAGATTAGTTATTAAATCCGGATTGAATCCAGATTGGGTGTCCATGTAAAAGGGGTACATGTTGCTGTATGCTAACTCATAGGGTAGGCTAGACTCGTTAGGCATGAATGACAGGTGTAGCGGCTGGCACTGTCCGATACTTCCAAAACTATGTACAACACTAAAGTCAAAGTTATCCCGTCACAACATGTGCTGCGGGCTCCTCTCTAAGAAATACAGGTGATCTAGTACGTATACTTTGTTAAAATACACATGCAATAACACACTTAGTCTACAATACTGAAAACAATACAATACACACTAAATGATAACAAGAACAGTAGGGCATGTACATCACACGTATAGTATATACACAATATCATGTATTAGTTACTGTTATGATAGTCCCTTATACACACATATATATAGCACACAATATCATGTAGTAGTTACTCAGTGTTATAGTCCTTTACACACAGGAGTACAATTATGGAGACTCACGTATTTGGCAGTAGTCACCTTTCCATTGACTTGTACACTCACATAAACCACCCTTACAGTCTCCTCCGTTCAAACACGTGGGTACACAGCGTATGGAGACGACTCGACCGCTGCTTTTCAACCCGTGCGCAGGACAGAATTCGTTTTTCTCGTCGTTCCCGTTACCGCAGTCGACACTTCCGTTACACATAGCGTCCAGCGGGACGGAGTCTTCGCTACTACCGCAGTCAAAACGATAGTCCAAAGGCCCCTCTCCGACTTCTGTAGAATGGTGAACAGTTATTTGATCAATAAAAACGCCACAGTTCAAAAAATTCTTCTCACTGATGCACGGTCCACGTGGATGGATAGTGTCGCTGTCTTCTCCGTTCGCACATCTCGGGGTTTCCTCACAATACTCCGCTCTGGTGATGCTGCCTCCTTGTGGACACGCTAACTCCGTGCGGGAGAGAAACACGCCGTCACAAAGTGAAGCTGCGAGGAAGATCACTATCACAGACGATAGTGAGCCGGGCATATTACAGTTGCTGAAAATTAACTGTTCGAAAGACAAGCAAGCGACGACTAAAAGAACTGAACAGTGATAGACAGGTAGTGTGGTGAAAGCCTACTCGAAGTAGCAAATATGGACAAGACTGGAGAAGACTCGGCTATACAAGGAACCAGGATTACGTGGAAACGCGCTCCTATGTTCAAGATACGATTTAACTGCTGTCCAGGATGGACTTTTATAGTGAGCGGAGATCGGGATCACGTGACAAACGCAAGCCTTTATCCAAGCACGCCATTTTGTAATACAATTTTAAAGTTACATATTCCAAAGATGAGAAAGACATTAAATATCAAATTTAAGGTTAATTCTCTTCAGACCCCACCTCCCCCCGCGTGTTCTGGACTGAAATGTTACCTACAGAGAGGTTTCTTTGCATATTAGGTCTAATTCTATCTCAATTTATTACATTCTTTGGGAGTTGCTCCTGGATTTGTACATGTGTGGGAATTTTCACATACAGGTTATTTTATGCAATTTATAACTGTTATAACATTGATTGTTCATGCATGGTTGTTGATCACCAACCATTCACCGACATAAACAATCTACGTAGTATAGTTTGCACTATCCTGTATACACGCACATTTATAGACTACCATAATGATTATTTTAGGTGCAAGTAATATATTCATATTCATTAAAGTAAACTTATAATTTAAAAATTGAATTGACTGAATAAATTAATATATGGTACAATACATGGTCATATTTATTTTGTAAATAATGGACGTCTTAGTATAGACTGTAGCATAGTAACAAATTGTTTGCAGAACAAATTCTTTTGCAAATGAAGAGAATTGTCATTATAGTCATGAAAAGTTTATTGGAAAGTAAGTGAGTAAATGAACTCAGTAGCAGAGACACTACTGATCGACCATGTACTTCACATAATCTCCCTCGATCAGTCCTTCTCCTTGATAACCAGGTGTCTGTGGACGCCAACATTGGCTCTTGTGGTGAACTTCAGGTTTGGGGTCCTCCAAGTTGACTGGAATTGGAGAACGCTTTGGAAGGAAAAACTGTCTCTTCGCCTTGTCTATCCTAGTTCCCCTGTTGAAGAACTGTCCTGAAACTTGCAAGTAATTACGCCTGATACAATTCATTGGCACCCAAAATAGGAGAACCAAGCTCTTACCAATTAAGGATGCCACAAGAAGAAAGTTGAAAGTACCAGCATTGGACCACACTATATCCAGACTGTTGTGCATGGTTGAAGAACACCTTGAACTCCAGTTCATCAGTAACTGACACATTCACCTGTATACACGAACCACATGTACATCTTGCATGCATGGCCGATTGTGAATGGAATAAATATTGGAAGCTTACGATTGATGCCCAGTTCTTGGTGACATTTCCAGGGTTTATTTGCAGACGGTCTCCTTCTAGAAGGACACTGAACACCCTCTTTGCACCCAGTACACCATATCCCGACACATAGATGGACTTGTCCCGAAAGTGAAGCTTCGCAATTGAACAATGCAGAGTTTGTGTATAGTATAGTACACCTAAGTACAGTGCATGTGGAGAGAAAGAAGGTTAAATTCACAGTAACTGTTTATAAAGTGAAACCTGCTATTCAGAAACTTTGACACCTGTATAAACTGGAAATCAGGTTATGGTCGCAAATTTTCATACATATGCAAGGGTGGTCACCAGAGAAAAAATGAAAGAGGGTGGAATTTGTGTACGTAAGCCAGTAGTAGCTAGGCTAGCGCTATAATGAACAGCTATCACATATGGTTTCACTCCTATTAATATTATATTACAGTCCAACTTGTTTACAATGACATCCTTGGGGCCACTAAAATGTGCTGTTATAACCAAGTTGTTGTTGTAACCAGGACATTTAGTACAGAGACCATTGAATCCGTTCCTGTTGTGTGTGTTGTTGTAAAGAAGTTGATGTTGTAAACAGTGACTTTCTAACCAAGTTTGACTGTATTTAGATTCTTGTAGAGGGGGGGAATTCACTCAAAGTACATTATGATGTACACAATTTCAGTTTACAGAATCTATCGACTCAAAGTACCTGAACAGAGAAGGAATGTACTTATTAATAAAGATAGAAGTGGTTTAACCAAAATTTAAGGAGGGTGGCCCGCTCTGCTAATACTGCAAATGACTGACATTGGGGCAACCCTGGAAGATTATGACACCTCTGTATTGAGGACCGGACACTTCTGGTGGTCCCCAATCCAACACCTCAAGTCTATATTCTGCATCCTATGTATTATATCAACCATGCATCCATGGAGGTACAGTCACCATATATATATATATATATATATATATATTATACTAAACTATGCTAATAGTCAAGTGACACTATTGTCTTGCAGAGTACCTCTTCTTGCAAATTACCAATGTCTCCAATAACAGTGACCCAGTCTTGCAACCCTGGTGGAGCAACGATGAAGACAGCATTGATGACAATGGTCTCGCTGGTTGCAAATCCTGATTCTCCTTGCAGTGAGAAACACAAGTTGGAGTTGTCTAATTGACAAGAAAGTGAGGATCTCCTCCGGCACTGTTCTCAACTTTGGGTTGAGCAGAGAAGACAAATGTTCACACAACTCAGTACATACTTCCACACAAGGCACACAGTACACATACATTTACAAAGATTTGGTGATGTACAGACGATTCCAGCTAAGCAAGGAGGGGTGCATTGCATGGGCTACAGCAGATTATAAATCAAGTTTATATATTATTAAACCTAGAATGTGTATATACAGTGTGTGTGTGTGTGTGTGTGTGTGTGTGTGTGTGTGTGTGTGTGTGTGTGTGTGTGTGTGTGTGCGTACATGCGTGCACTTAGACTTTATATTTCATCCTTACCTGTTGTACAATCAATACCACTCCAACCAGATGCACATTGACAGTCATTAGGGCCTGTACAGGTTCCACCATTCGCACAACTTAAATTGGAATGCAAACAGCTGCATGGATGAACAAAGGTCTGACAGTGAGACACAGACAAGATGGCAGGAACATGGTGGAATTCAAGCAAGAGGTTAACTGCATGCAGTCATAAAATTAATATAGGAAATCAAGCATATAATATACACTTAGGAAATCCAAGTAAAATTTACACTGAGTATAATGTAACAGTTATAATGTTCATAACTTACCTGTTCTTGTACAGTTTGTGTGCATTTATATAGTATTATTCATATAATTAATTTAGTATTAAATGATCGAAGTGATCCTCACATGTTTCACAATCAAGACCACTCCAACCAGATGCACACTGCATGACAGTCATTATAAGGCCTGTACAGGTTCCCCCATTGGCACAGCTCAGAATGCAAACAGCTGCATGGATGAACAAAGGACTTACAGTGAGACAGACAGTTTATGTGCACAAATTGGAATGCAAACAGCTTGGATAAACTTGGAATTCAAACATGAGGTTAATAATTATACTGCAATGATCACAATTAATACAGGAAATCCAAGTAAAATCACAGCCATTTTCACCTCTGAGTCAACTAGAAGTACACACACAATCATTTTGGCATGAACAAATGCCCAGTGACTGTTCTTGCATAGTATAATAATAATATTATGCTCGAGTATGTATAAAATAAATTAAAAGTAATCTTCATGTACAATCAAGACCACCCCAACCAGATGCACACTGATAGTTATTAGGGTCCGTGCACACCCCACCATGCACACAACTTGCATGGAATGCAAACAGCTGTGCATGCGCATGCATGCAGCTGGACATATTTAGTAGAAACCTCAACATTTCTCCTAATTCCCAACAAGTCTTGTTTCTGAGGTTTCTTACACTAAATTCTAGTCCAATTAAGACTATAATGTGATTCTGATCGAATCATAATACATAATACATTCTTTTCATAGGGGTTGCTCCTGGAATTGAACATGTCAGGTACTAACAGTTACTGTTGAGCAATCTAATCCAATGTTTGTAGTGCTGCACTGATTCGTACATGCAGTACAATATCAATTTATTATACGTATGCTCATAACACATTCGTGGATTTGAACTAAACTTTCATGTAATAATTAAATTGACCGAGGTGGATACAGATGATTAACAGAATGAATAACTACAGTAGTTGTAACATGTTAATAAATTGTTTTGCAAATGTCATTGAAGAGAATTGTCATGATCGTCATGAAAAATTTATTGGAAAGTAAGTGAGTACTTGAAATCGGTAGCAAAGACACTACTGACTACATACTCCACGTAATCCCCCTCAATCAGTCCTTCTCCTTGATAACCAGGTGTCTGTGGACGCCAGCATTGGCTCTTGTGGTGAACTTCAGGTTTGGGGTCCTCCAAGTTGACTGGAATTGGAGAACGCTTTGGAAGGACAAGCTGTTTATTGTCCTTGTCTATCCTAGTTCCCTTGTTGAAGAACTGACCTGAAAGACACAAGCAATTTTACCTATTAAAACGCTTGGTAGCCACAATGGGAGAACCGAACACGTTACCGAGAATGCCATGAGAAGAATGGTTGAAAGTACCAACATTGGACCATACAATATCCAGACTGTCGTGGTTGAAGAAAACCTTGAACTCCAGCTCATCTCCAATAGACACATTCACCTACATACGAACCATACTTGCATGCATGGCTGATTGTGAATCAGAATAGAATATTACTAAAACTTACAATTGATGCCCAGTTCTTGGTGACATTTCCCGAGTTTATTTGCAGACGGTCTCCTTCCAGAAGGACACTGAACACCCTCTTTGCATCCAGCACACCATATCCCGACACATAGATGGACTTGTCCTTGAAGTCAAAGTGAAGCTTCGCAATTGAACCGGAGTTTGTGTAGTATAGTACACCTAGTACATGTGGAGAGAAAGAGGATTCAATTTAATTAACTGTTTACCTTTTTAAAGTGAAACATGCTAATCAGAATCAGACACCTTAAGTCTTAGACTAGCTCTATTGCATCCTATATATGGCTTTACTACCAGCCATACATCATATTATTGAGGTACAGTCACCATAATATACTAAACTATGCTAATAGTTTTGTCTTGCCGAGTGCCTACTTTTGTCTCGCGGAGTGGCTTGCAGAGTGCCTACTTTTGTCTCGCGGAGTGGCTCGCAGAGTGCCTACTTTTGTCTCACTGAGTAGCTCACAGAGTGCCTACTTTTGTCTCGCAGAGTGGCTCGCAGAGTGCCTACTTTTGTCTCGCGTAGTGGCTCGCAGAGTGCCTACTTTTGTCTCGCGTAGTGGCTCGCAGAGTGCCTACTTTTGTCTCGCGTAGTGGCTCGCAGAGTGCCTACTTTTATCTCGCGGAGTGGCTCGCAGAGTGCCTACTTTCGTCTCGGGGAGTGGCTAGCTCGCAGAGTGCCTACTTTTATCTCGCGGAGTGGCTCGCAGAGTGCCTACTTTTGTCTCGCGGAGTGGCTCGCAGAGTGCCTACTTTTGTCTCACAGAGTGCCAGGCCCTACTTTTGTCTCGCAGAGTGCCTACTTTTGTCTCGCGGAGTGGCTCGCGGAGTGCCTACTTTTGTCTTGGAATGCCTACTTATTGCAAATTACCAATCTCTCCAATAACAGTGACCCAGTCTTGCAACCTTGGTGGAGCATCAATGAAGACAGCATTGATGACAATGGTTTCACTGGTTACAAGGTTGAAGGCAAATCCCGGTTCCCCTTGCAGTGAGAAACACAAGTTGGAGTTGTCAGGAAGGTTAACAAGAAAGTGAGGATCTCCTCCAGCACCATTCTCAACTTATGGCAGAAAAGAGAAAATTACACACTACTCAGTACATACTTCCACACAAGGCACACAGTACACATACATTCACAAAGATTTGGTGATGTACACACTTTTCCAGCTGGGCAAGGAGGGGTGCATTGGGCTACAGCAGATATGAAAATAAATCAACTTTATAATGTGTGTGCATGCATGTGTGAGCGTGTGAGCGTGTGTGCGTGAGAGTGCGCGTGCATGTGTAAGTGTGATTGTGTGTGCATGAGTTTAGAGACTTTATTCAATCCTCACGTGTTTCACAATCAAGACCACCCCAACCAGATGCACACTGACAGTCGTTAGGGCCTGTACAGGTTCTACCATTCGCACAACTTGGAATGCAAACAGCTGCATGGATGAACAAAGGACTGACGGTTTGACACAGACAGTTTATGTGCATGTATGCATAGTAAATAAAAAAATCCTTACGTGTTTGACAATCAATACCACTCCAACCAGATGCACACTGACAGTCATTAGGGCCTGTACAGGTTCCACCATTCGCACAACTTGGAATGCAAACAGCTGCATGGATGAACAAATTAAGGAACATGTGACTGTGCAATAAGCTGGCCGGAACGTGCATGCATGTTAGTCTAACATGCTACACAAAATCTCCATAGCACTGTGAACATTGACTCCATTTGGAGCAGCGCATAAGACTATAGTATCAGGCTAAGCACTTATTTCACAGCCATTCCCACTCCAGCCACAGGCACAGGCACACAATTGTCACCATCATCATCACTATACAGCTTGGAATACTAACAGCTGAAAGGATAATACTGTTACAGTATAATAATAACACTAGAAAAAAATTCTTGTCATAGTGTAACACAAGCGTGCATGCATAGTTCAAGGTACTTACAAGTTTCACAACCATTTCTACTCCAGCCAGGTGGACATAGACACACGTCTGGTGCTACACAGGTACCACCATGCATTCTCACAGATGGGATTACAAATAGCAAGTGAAACGATGATGTGCGTGAGGTGGAATGGGTAGGCCTAACTAATATATTGCAAAACACTGCACAATCATGGACTTGCGTATTTTAGCAACCAAATCCAACCCAACCAGGAGGACACACGCACTTATTCGGGCTTAAACAGGTCCCATTGTTCTTGCAGCTTGGAACACAAATGGCTAAGGAGAATTTCAAAACGAGATAATGAGGAATTGATGCATGGGCTAGGAGGGACACATGCACGTCTCCACTCCATTCAGCAGTACACTGGCAATAGTTCGGGTATGCACATGTGCCACCATTCTTACAGCCGCTTTCACAAATATATAGCTGGTCAGGAGGAAATGGATAGTCTAAGATCAAATTTAATTTTTAGTACGAAATGCCCCATCAGATCAGTCTGGTCTTCCTGCAGTCCTATCATATAGACACATACATATAAACAAAATACAAACACAACATTTTGTATATTATAGACAGAAGCATAATAGCTGCTGAATGATTGCTGTATCTAATCATTGTGATTCTCATTCATGAACAAAGAGCCGACTGACCTCTTTGACATCGACGCCCAGACCACCCTTCAGGACATCTACATCGGCGACGCCGACACACACCACCATTCAAACAGACAGGACAGCTAGAAGACCGCTCCACCTGGTAAGCCGGACAGAACTCGTTCCTCTCGTCGTTCCCGTTACCGCAGTCGACACTTCCGTTACACATGGCGTCCAGCGGGACGGAGTCTTTGCTACTACCGCAGTCAAAACGATAGTCCAAAGGCCCCTCTCCGACTTCTGCAGAGATAAAAAAAAAACAATTTGCTTAAGAGTTGAACGAAATATGTAGTAGTAAGGTAATTAATCTGACTGATGCACGGTCCATATGGATGGGTAGTGTCGCTGTCTTCTCCGTGCGCACATCTCGGGTTTTCTTCACAGAACTCCGCTCTGGTGATGTTACCTCCTTCTGGACACGCTAAATCCGTGGAAAGAAATGCATCGTCACAGAATGAAGCTGTGAATAAGGTGACCAGCACGAGCGAACGGAGGAACATTCTTGGCGGTAAAGCACACAAACACCTGAATGGCGAATAATAACGGATCCAGGACTTGAAACATAAACTTTATCGCTGTCTTTGAGCTGAAACTTGACCAACCTGTCTTGTTAGACTTATTGGAGACACGAGAACCAGGACTACACCCGTAGTGCGCCTATGTTCAAGAATACACCTTCTTTGCTTGCTAGTCGGGCTTTATTATACCCGCAGAAGACATCACGTGAGCACATTACGCAATTTTCATTACGCAATGACACCGGCCCTTCGGATACAGTTTAATGTTGAAATATTTTCTTCAGGTACATGGCAATAGCGAGGCCTAAGGAAGGTGATTGATAATTTCATAATTGCTTCAAAATGCAAATTACTTCTGATAATGATAACTTTCATGATTCGCTTCAGAAGTAATTGTAGTTCAGTTGAATTAGCAAAAAGGACTGTATCCACTTTATCTGAAGCATTGGGCTTGCAGCCAATCACAGCGCAAGGCACGTAACCTAGCAACAAACTTTATATTTAGTTCAATCAATATCAGTGAAAGATGTCGTGGAAGCTAAAGTGTAACCATGACAACAAAAATGCACTGGAAAAGGAGAATGAAAATATAACCATAGCAACAAAATGTTGTGTGTACTGCCAGAGACATTTCACCTGTTGGACAATAAACTCTAACAATTTACCCACAAGTCCATGGCTAGTTAATTGACAATTGAGGACCCATCAACAACTCCAACAGGTCAAACGCATGGCAGTATGCCACAACACAACATCTTGTTGCTGTGGTTATAATGTTATTGATTCTTGGTTGATTGATTATTGAGACTGAGTTTGACTGTATATTATCAGAAAATATTTTCAATTATTTTATCATTATAATTTATCAAATAAAGAACACTAAGTCTTAAGGAACGGCTTGAATTCAGCACCGATTTGATCTTCATAAAGAGGGTTCCTCTTTGAAAAGTTCAAATGTTTTGGGAATTCTTACTAGGATACCATTAGACTACGTCGTGTCTTTTGTAGAGAAGCTTCTATACTGTGTCCTTAATTACTAGGAGAGTCCATGCACTATTAGAGGTTCAACTGTATATATTATGCAATTTGAAAGTACATGTGAATTTTTATAAAAATTAATGCAATTTTATTATTAAAAACCATTTAAAAATGGTAAAAGGATGTAGGATTGACACAGGATCATGCAAAAAGCCATTATCAAAAAAGGATTCTCCAAAAACACTTGGAACAAGGGTAAGTTGCAAAACCGGTACAGGGCTAGGTGGGCAAAGGGCAAGACAGGCATATAGGACTAGACGAGCATAAGGCTACACATACATGAGGCTAGATGGGTATTGGGCTAGACAGAGTTTAGTTGGACTGAGTGCACACTGTGCAAATTCCTACATCCCACATGTGCAGTACGTTATGTATACAGTACATTAAGTCAAATGTATGTGGTAAGATGAAACAGATGAGATTTATGGCTCTATATACAATGATATGTCATATGCATGGCCATTCAAGTGTGTAATTACATATTAATGACATATAAGTATGGCAAGAATTATAATTATATAGTATAATTATAATTGCAAAACCTAAGGCTTAATCATGAGGACTGGTGTTATTTGTACACCACAGACTGAGGCCGCATTCATAGGTACACTGAGATAATTGCGCAACATGGTCTACTGTGGAAAGCATATGTTGTGAGGCCAATACCCCGCAAGGTATTATAATAAATCTCAATGAGGTATCATATATGTAAGTTTTCTAATCAATACAAACTAAATAGATTTGAAACAATTATTGTACGGCATTTCTTTATGATAGCTACCCTCAACATGCAACCATAGTTGCTATGGGGGATTGGTAGAATGCATGGGCTGTGGATTTACGAGGAGAATGCATGGGATGCGGAATTAGGAGGAGAGTTCAAATTTATTGTATATCATACTATAGCTATGCTGATATCGTAAAGGTTCATTATATTGCTCTGTGGTGATGATGAACTAGTAAGTTGTTGAGCTTATAGCGCAGCACTATAACTTCACTGGACGTTTCGGTTCCTGGACCTTGGATCAGCTGTGATACAAAACTGGTACGTGTGACTCATAATAATATAAGTAAGGGTGGGTGTGTCAGTGGATGTCAAAATTTGGCAGGAGTTTGCATAATGAGGAGTAACGTAATTGGAATCTAATTATTAATAAGTGCATGAATAAATTGAATAATTGTACTGAGGGATGCATGACGGTGGGCAATGGGATGTTCTGGTTAGGTGATCGGGGGGGGGGGGGGGTGGAGGGAAATTTCTCCAGCAGGGGGAGCAAGCCATGAGGGGTTGATGGTTAGAACCATGGAGAAGCATCTAAGTGAGCACAAGGCTGCAGTAAAGAAGAAAGACACCAAAAATGGAATTGCAGTTCACGCCTATGTAAACCAGCACAAGGTTAACTGGCCTGGGAAGCTGCCGCAGTCAAGCAAGAAGAAAGAAACTACTGGAGAAGAAGGGTCCTAGAGGCCCTTCACATTTGTCAACAACACCAGACCTCTAACCTGGACTGCATGTGGACTAACCATCAACCCCTCATGGCTCCCTCTGCTGGAGAAATCTCCCTCCACCCACCCCCCTGACCACCTAACCAGAACATCCCATTGCCCACCTTCATGACTCCCTCAGGACAATTACTCAATTTATTCATTCATTTATTTATAATTAGATGCCAATTACATCACTCCTCATTATATGCAAACTCCCACCAAAATTTAACATCCACTGTCACACCCACCCAATTAATGAGTCGCACTTACCAGTCTCTTATCACAACTGATGAAGGTCCAAAGACTGAAACATCCTGTTATCAAGTGAAGTTAGTGCTGCGCTATATAGGCTTAGGCTCAACAACTTATATACTAGTTTATAACTATGCTCTTGTTTGTGCCTCTGCATGGCCAGGGATGACAGCTGGCAATGTCGTCTGCCATTTGGTCTAGGCAAATATTGGTATTAATAAGTAATTATTAATATTCAACTTCACGAATATCAACCAATACAGAACGTTCAATGACGTTACAATTTGTCAAGTAATCATAGGATCACGGTACAATGAATTTCACTAAATGAAATGTTACATTATAGAACACTCAGCATAAGTTTGAAATTACAATTTGGTCATCGAGTAGGTGAAATCAGTAGCAAACACACTGCTAACAGCATACTCCATGTAGTCTCCCTCGATCAGTCCTTCTCCTTGATAACCAGGTGTCTGTGGACGCCAGCATTGGCTCTTGTGGTGAACTTCAGGTTTGGGGTCCTCCAAGATGACTGGAATTGGACAACGCTTTGGAAGGACAAGCTGTCTGTTCTCCTTGTCTATCTTTGTACCTTGGTTGAAAAACTGACCTGAGAAATAGATATAAGTAACAGTTAAGGAGTCCGGTAAATAGAGTCTGGCTATGGAGAGGAAAGTATACCTAGAATACCATGGGAATGGTTGAGGCTCCCTACAGCAGACCATGCTACATCCAGACTGTCGTGGTTGAAGAACACCTTGAACTCCAGTTCATCTCCAATAGACACTAACACCTGTACAGCACATATTGGATATTTAATCAGTGTACGTTTTGCCTTTCACAACATGCATATAATATGCATGCATGAATGCTCACGATGGAATTCCAGTTGTTCGTAACATTTCCCAAGATAATGTCCAGTCGGTCCCCCACCAGAACTACCCTGGACACGCTCTTTGCATCTAGTACACCGTACCCCGACATATAAATTGACTTGTCCTTGCATTTGAAGTTAATTTTCTCAGCTGGTCTGGACGCCACTTTGTACAGCAAACCTGGGGATAAAAATAGTAAAGAGTAACTGTTAGACTAAGCTAGACTAAGCTTCAAGTTGATATCACATTATACACATGCTTGGATGCATGTATACCAATCTCTCCAATAACAGTGGTCCAGTTTTGCAATCTTGGTGGAGCTTTGATGAAGACAGCATTAATGATGATGTTCTCACTGGTGACAAGGTTGAAGGCAAATCCGGGTTCTCCTTGTAGTGAGAAACACAAGTTGGAGTTGTCAGGAAGGTTGACAAGAAAGTGAGGATCACCTCCGGCACCATTCTCATCTATTACACAAGCAATTATATATGTCATCAAGTACACATGCACAGCATACATGAAATCATGAATACGTTGTGAATGCCATAGGTCCTTACATTCACAAGTGTTTGGTTCAGTGCACACTTTTCCAGCAGGACAAGGAGGGGTGCAAGTTGCTGTATACAGGCAGGATTTGTATATCATGCATTGGAGTTGTGAATAATCACATTTAAAGCATGGTTTGGAAGACTCACGTGTCTCACACCGCTTTCCAGACCAGCCAGGTGAACACCGACATCTGTTTCGTCTTCTGCAAGCACCACCGTTCAGGCATGGGGGAATGCACCGTCCTGTATGCGTTGGAAGAAGTCGAGAGGTCAATTCATTAGAGGTCCAGTAATGTAACGAGTATTTTAATTAGTAATTTACGTCTTCCACAGCGTCTCCCTCTCCACAAGGGTGGACATAAGCACATGTTGGGTAGTCTACAGATCCCACCGTTTTTGCATTCAGGTATACATATAGCTGCAGGTGTATAGAGGATTTGAAAACAGTATTTAGCTTATACAGTACAGATCAAAACGAGGGGAAAACCAGGTGAAACTAGATTCTGTCTGACTTACGATATTGACAGCGGATACCCGTGTATAATTCAGGGCAGAAACATTCGTCATTTACGCATACTCCGCCATTTACGCAGGTCAGGGAACAATTTTCTCCCAGTGAATGGCTAGCCGGACAGAACACGTTCCACTCGTCGTTCCCGTTGTCGCAGTCGACACTTCCGTTACACATGGCGTCCAGCGGCACGGACCCTTCGCTACTACCGCAGTCAAAACGATAGTCCAAAGGCTCGTCTCCGACTTCTGCAAAGAGGCGAACAGAAAAATTTGCTTAAAAATTGAATGAAATGAAATCCTAAAGCTAACTTAAAGGTAATTCCTCTCACTGATGCACGGTCCACGTGGATGGATAGTGTCGCTGTCTTCTTCGTTTGTACATCTCGGGGTTTGCTCACAATACTCTGCTCTGGTGATACTGCCTCCTTGTGGACACACTAACTCGGGCGAGACAAGAGCGCCGACACAAAATGAAGCTGCCAGTAAGGTCACCAGAACGAAAGAACGGAACATTTCGGCTACGTGGCTTGGGAGAACTCGGAGGGATTACACCCAGGAGTACGAGCTAACGTGCTCCTTTGTTGAAGAATTCGTTATATGCATACCTTTATATGTACTGCTGAGAGCGACATTGTGCAAGCAGGATTATAATTTCCGCCATAATAATTAGATCTAATTAAATTTGCAATCATCAATTATAATTAATCCTTGTTCATATCATGGTAGCACTATGTGACTTCCTGTTAGCTATTACGTAGATACTCAAACCTCTGTGGCCAGTAATTCAGCTGCATCTCTTCTTATAATGGCAGGAATTTCATTTCTCTGGTCACACCCCCTGGGAGTACTCCCAAGTCTTAGTAGAACTCTCATTGAACAAGACTTGTGTCAATCTGGGGTAGAAAGTTTCTGACCAACCAAAATGCAGAAAAAGTACCCTAGCAATGTACTGCTCAGCAGTCCCATGTACACTGGGTGGCCATGGAAACTACAGGTATCCATGGCAATGAGCATGTTTATTTTTGAGTGAATGTTATAAATTAATGTTACAGTAAATATATTCAAATTTAGCATTAGTCCTTGAACATGCCTGTCTGAAAGTGTTACATATCAAAATTAGTGTTTACTGTTCAGGGACTGAAGGTCACTAAGTATCTGAGATAGGGCACATGTATGTCTGCTCTGTAGCTTTGTGCAGTGGAACCTGCCTAATCCAGCACCTCTATAAACCAGCATTCTCCTAATCCGGTCAAGGTTCTCTGGTACCAACCATAAATTTGCCATACAACCTGACCTCTATAATCCAGCAACCTGCTAATCCAGCACTGCTTTACATTCCCCAACTGGTGCCGGATTAGACAGGTTTCACTGTACATTTGTACACATGTGTTGTTGTTGCTGCGTGTACATAGGTGAGTGCCTGATAATGTTTTATCAAACATTCCCGTGTGTATATATGCACACACATGCATATGCCACCATGATTGTGAACATAATACACACACACACACACACATACACACACACACACACACACACACACACATACTCACACACACACACACACACACACACACACACACACACACACACACACACACACACACTGCATGCACACACATGCACACACACACACAAAATAATAATAACTAGATGTATGCAAAGTGTAGTACTTGCGAGACAATGCTATAGTCGAAGTGATAGGCTAGCTGGTCGACGTCGACGTCGACGTCACATACACATGACTATCACCAGGCAGAACATGTCGACCGAGATGGCTGACCAATTTGCAGCCCCAAACAAAATAGCCAGAACCCTGCCAAATTAAAGAAAAAGACAAATTTCCACAATTAAAAAATTCTTCCCGAGACATGGGCTATTGTTCTGTGCTTTAATGTGTCAATTGTTATTTCTACAATAGAGCTACATTCGGCAACAGGAGGCAGAAAGTGAGTTTTTTATTTTTTCTAAATAGCAAAGTTTTAGTTATACTTTCGAACGAATCTCTTGCCTATATAGCCTTGAAGAGCACAAACGTCCCTCTTTGCCAGTTTTAGCTAATACTGCAAATTTCGACGAGCACCTTCCGAGTAATTTGCGTCCAAAGTGACCTGAAATGGGACTAAATCAAACAAAATTAATGTTACCCGAAAATTAATCACTGCATGCATGGGTAGCTCAAACCCACTCTGCTAACGCAACGGAAAAAAAAACTCACTACGCTCGTATACATAATAATAATAAAACATGCAATTTTATATTATGTGAATTAATTTTATTAATATTATAGTGATATAGTTTATTATGTATATAATATACATATATATGGTATATAACATTTTATTATCATAATTATACAGAATACAATATAAAGTTCAATAATATTTAGTACTATAGCATGCACACACAATGTCATGCATTTCACAATAATAATAATAATTATTGCAATCATTCCAATGGACACACATGATCGATCGAGGTTCGAAGTGCTGTACATGGTCAAGTCTGGGTACATATAGTTCACTAGCTATAGCTTATTATGCATGTGTGTGTGCGTGCATGACATTAATATTGTGTGTGTGTGCAGAACAGCAATATTATTATTCTAATCTTACAATATTATTATAATTTATATACGTACATATATTCCTGTATGAGATACTTATAATAATGAATTATGGAGAAGATGGCGGCGCCCGTGACAGCGACCGCGTGTGAAAACTGATTTTGAGGAGAGATAGAATCTTTCGATTCGATTTTGTTGATTTCGAAGAAAGGATTACAATTCTGGATGCTGAAGAAAGAGTACGCTATTCATTTAATCTTGATTTGAAATTAGAGTGATGTCCAACGACGTCCGAGACGGGCGCTCGAGGTTTGGTTATTGTTCTGTGTGCGCCATGCAGAGGCAGATTAGATCGGACGGCAATGTTAGGTTGCACGGTCCGGTCGCTTACAGATGCCCGGGGTCCGGTTTGCCTCCCAGGACGGTCCCTCCACCATTGCCTCCATCGCAGCCTTCTTCTCCTTCGTCAGAGTCACCCCCCAATTCAGAGATCCTCAACCCTGGTCGCGTTCCCTTTAAAGTCCTACCGAGAATACCACGAGCTGTTAGGGACCAAGTTGCCAGGAAACTGTCAGAGATCATTGATCTAGTTGTATCCTCTAACAGCAGGGAAGCGTGGGAAGAGCTCTTTCTCTTCTGCAGAAAGAACCTATATACCCCACAGAGGAGAGGACATAGGCGAAGCTTGGTTTCACATGTCCGTAGAGCCATCTCTGATAACACCATCCCTACTTTTAGTAGTCATCAGACATTCCAGGTTTCCAGTGACCCCCTGAAGAACCTAGCAACTCGTGTGGCTGCTAAACTAGAGGAAGGTGATTTCAGGGGAGCAGTTAGGATTGCAAGTTCAGATGAATCGTTTGCTCCAGATACCTCCATTACCTTAGATCTTCTGAGAGATAAACACCCACCGCAGCACACATTATCCCTCATCCCACCCCAGCAGAACAACACCATTTGTGTTAATGTGTCCTCATCTGATGTTGTTAATGCCATTCGGTCGTTCCCTGCTGGATCAGCTGGTGGTCCTGATGGTCTACGGCCCCAGCATCTTAAGGACTTGCTACTGGGCAGATCTGGCCTGGGCCCCACCCTCCTGTTGGATTCTATCACAAGGTTCATCAACTTTGTTGTAGAAGGCAATGTTCCACCTGATGCTGGGCCTTACTTTTTTGGAGCATGCCTAGTTGCCCTCAACAAAAGTACCGGTGGTATCAGACCAATTGCAGTTGGCTGTACCTTAAGAAGACTGGTTGCGAAGTGCTCTAGTAGCATAGTCAGAGATGAGATGGGGGATTTATTGGCTCCCTTGCAACTAGGATATGGTACACCTTTGGGAGCTGAAGCTGCTGTACATGCTGCTCGTCGTTATGTCGGCAATCTCCAACCGGGTCAGTTGCTCCTTAAAGTAGACTTCCGAAATGCTTTTAATTGTCTGAGGAGGGACAAGATGCTACAGTCTGTATTGTCCCATGCCCCTGCCTTGTATCAGTTCGTTCACTCTGCCTACAGTCAACCCTCTTTGCTGTTTTTCGGGAACAACATCATCCAATCTGCGGAAGGAGTCCAGCAAGGTGATCCTTTGGGTCCTCTGCTCTTCAGCTTAGCCATCCACCACCTAATCCTGTCTCTGAGGTCGGAGTTCAGGATTTTCTACCTAGACGATGGTACCATTGGGGGATCACTCGATGAAGTAACTGCTGACCTCAAGAAGATTGAACTGAGTTGTAAAGAATTGGGTTTGGTCCTTAATCACAGCAAGAGCGAGGTGATCTGTTCTGATGATGACACGAAGTGTGCAATCCTTGAGGTGTCCCCACAACTGCAGTACATCAATCCCTCTGATGCCTGCCTTCTGGGTGCTCCAATTGGAGGTCCACAAAGCATCATCGCTGCCCTCACTGCAAAGAAGAAGACCCTAGAGCGTCTAGGTGAAAGACTGAAATTGCTGCACTCCCATGATGCCCTGTGTCTTTTGAGGAATGCATTATCCTTGCCCAAGATCTTGTACGTTCTTCGTGCATCCCCTTGTTTCCTTGCCTCTTCTCTCCTATCTGATCTTGATGACATCCAAAGATCACTCCTTGAAGCCATTTGCAATGTGAGCCTGAATGATGTCGCTTGGCGTCAAGCATCACTTCCCATCAGTGCAGGTGGCCTTGGCATCAGGAGGTTTGCCATGCTTGCTACTTCTGCATTTCTTGCCTCAGCTGCTGGCTCCTCTCTGTTGTCACAGGAAATCCTGCCCCCTTCATTGGCTAACACAACATGCCCATTTGTGGAGGAAGCTCAAACTCTTTGGTCTCAGGGTCAACCAGCTGATCCCCCCTCCGGTGCTGACGCCTCTAAGCAGAAGATATGGGATAGTGCACACATTGAGGCTGAATACTCATCTCTGTTGTCCACTGCAGATGAACTTTCAAGAGGCCGCCTGCTTGCTTCCAGGAGAAAAGAGGCTGGAGCCTGGCTTTGTGCCCCACCTGTATCTTCCCTTGGTCTGCGGATGGAGGATGATACGGTGCGGATTGCTGTCGGGCTTCGACTTGGAGCTCCACTCTGTAGCCCACACATGTGTACACAATGTGGCTATGAGGTGGATGCCTCTGGTACTCATGGTTTACATTGTAGACGGAGTGCTGGCCGCCACCCGAGACATGCTGCCCTCAACACACTCATCAAAAACACACTGGTTTCTGTTGATATTCCGTCCATTCTAGAACCGTCGGGTCTTTTCAGGTCAGACGGCAAGCGAGTGGATGGTGTCACAGTTGTACCATGGAAGTCTGGTCGTGCACTAGCTTGGGATGTCACCTGTAGTGATATTTTTGCTCCATCCAACTCTTCTGCAGCTGCCTCTGGCACTGGTATTGTTGCCAGACGAAGTGAGGAGAGGAAGAAAGCTCTATATCGCGAGCTGGAATCCTCACATATTTTTGTTCCAATTGCTATCGAAACATCAGGTGTTTTTGGAGACGAAGCAATGCGATTTTTAAAGGAAGTAGGACACCGCATCAGATCAATGACCCAAGATCCACAATCATTCCATTACTTATGCCAACAAATTAGTGTTAGTGTACAGAAATTTAACTCAGTATGTGTATTAGGTTCTTGTTAACTTGCGTAATATTAGCTTGTTTTGACTTGTGTCCTAGGTTCTTGTTGTCATGTGTACTATATATATTTAAATAATTATACTATACTATAAAAAAAAAAAAAAAAAAAAAAAAAAAAAAAAAAAAAACTTATAATAATATAATTATGATAATATGTATAATATTATAACAATTATATGCAATAATGATCATGAAATTAACCAAGAAATTATAATGTACATGTAGTTTAGAGTGTAGTGGATTGCGCAATATTAATGGCTCATCAATCACTTTAATCTGTCAAAACACTAATTTATAATCAATCGATTTTGCAAAGTGATATAATTTTAAATTAAATACAATTATATGTGAATGATAGTAACATGATGGGAAAGTGCTATAAAATACCACTTTCTGTAAAATGTGCCAACTGAACACATAAACATTTCATACTGAATTGTGAGAAAAGGTTCATTCATGTATGTTAGCAACAAATCCAATGGAACTACCTAGGTATGTTTTTACATATTTTGCACAAACTGAGTCAAAATGAATGTAGAACAAAATGAATTTCAAAACAATTTTTATCTAAAAGCACTGTTGCCGAGGCCTGAGAGGCAGGCGCTGAAAGCCATCCTGTGGTCTCATCTGCTGGTCAGCATCATCGCAGCCAATTCCTCGCGTGTTCGTACACTCTTCCCCGCAGAAGTACTTGTCGCAGCACTGACACATGCAGTCTAGAGTATAGCAATCTTCGCTGAACTGAGTACAGCGTCTGCCCCTGGACATGCAACATCCCCAGAACTTGGCAGTAAATAGTCCCTTCGGCTCGACTCCACGCTCGAGGAATACAGGACCCTTGCGTTGAGGGTAATACGAAATGCCTCTGTCTGGGAGAACCTTGCTCTCCCCCTCTTCCTTCAAGTCATCTGGGTATCGCAAATAAGGTTCCTCCTTCAGAGGTAGGTCGGACTCGGGAGGCATTGGCTCGTCGAGAAACTCAAACTGTCTGGCAATAAACTCGAGGTCTTGCATACAAAGAAAGTACTGTGTTCCGTACACGTACTTGGGCGAGACGAGGCAGATGTCGTCTGGATCTGTTGCCCCCATTGACACCTGGTTGGCAGCAGACATGACAGACGCATGATACATGAGGCTGTACTGAAGTTGGTTCAACTCTGCATCCTCGTCTATCAGTGCTGCATACAACTCAGCAACAAATTCGTGATACATTTCAGCAACATCAACGAGCATTACCGATGAATTAGTCTCCTCCTTTACAGTTTGGGCAGCAAGTGTACCTGCTTTCAGCACCATTGGTAGCAGGCTATCCACAACACGCTCATCCTTCAACTCCAGTGGTATTCTAAGAGTGATTAGGGGAACAGTAGACACATTCAGCAGAGGAATGTACACTTTGGTTACAGACACGATCTCATCGCCCTCAACGATACTGCTGAACATCAGTTCCACATCTGCATCGCCCGTGATGTTATCATGGTAGAAGATGCCGCTGAGTTCCTTCTCTGTGTTGGCTTCAAGAGCCAAATTACCAAAGACAGCCAATGGGACAAGCCCTAAGCAGACAGAAAAAAGAACTAGACTGAGCCTCATTGTCAAGATAAAGAAGAATTTGAGAACTAAAATAGTTACAATGATTCAAGCAAAATACAACTACAACTGCTTACTGGAGATAAGAGGCAAGTATTTATACCTACCCTCTATATGACCTCTAAACCAAGGGTATTTCATGAGCTTAAAATTCAAGTTAAGAGAATTTCCCACTTTTGCATAATAAGAAGTTAAATTTGTATTAGATTAAGTATATACTTCTACAAAGAGTGAGGTAATCACTTATGAATATTCATCTTCATCAATGTATAGTGGTCAATGGGAACTCAACTCAAATTAGTATAAACAAAATCCCAATTCTAAAGTTTCCCCCTAATATTAGCTGACCCTGTAATTATTTGAGGTAATGTTTTAAGAGTTCAGTGAATAAACAAACATGATTCTCCACAGAACAACTTAGCTCCTGTAGGGAGCTCTTGGATCAATCATACACAAAAGAAGGTGTACAGCAAACAACAACTCAGACCTATTGTTCAGTCTATAGCTTGCAAGCCTAATCTACCACACTAAATATGTGCATCAAACTTTGAATCAAAACAGAGACTGTGAAGTGCTACTTTGTGACCAACAGGAAGTCTTAGATCTCACTACTATGAACTAGGGCTGACAACATGAGCCACTCTACAGACCAGCGGGAAGTGTACATGTAGATGTATGTATTATATTGGATACACCACACGCACACGCACACACACACACAGTGTCTCACACACATACACACACGCGCGCGCGCACACACATGCACACACACACACACACACGCACACACACACACACACATACACACACACACATACACACACACACACACACACACACACACACACAGTCACACACACACACAGACTTGCCTCAGAAATATGAATTCAAATATTCATAACTCAACAACCACAAAATATTTTTATACAAACAGGGGGTGTTACCACAGGAATAAAATCAGGAACTGACCCTATAGGGAGCAGAGTGTACTATAATATTATACTTTCCTGTGATAGCATATATCTTTTGTATAATTACTAAGAAAATCTCGTACTATCATTTGCAAGCCTACGCGTATGTTCTATCTATAATTGTACTACGCAATGTACATGTAGTGTTCAATGAGAAGAATGTTTTTTGATTCAATCACCGAGCCACAGTGAAGTATCTGCACTGGATCTATAAGAGGCACAGAAGGAGACAGTCACTAGTAAGTTTAGGAACAGAAATGGCTCTGGCACATAGAAGAAGAAACAGAGGATATGGGGCTGTTGCTAGCAATGAGGAACATTTCAGAGGTGGGGGGATTGAGGGTGGACGTTCTCAGCACCAAGCCGTCACAGTTACTCCTACAGGTCGAAATGTACAGGTACGGGACGACATGTACAGCAATACAAACTTCTACATTGAGCAGTCTCGTCCATACCTCCCATCCAGAGACCTACACACTTATATCTACTTTCGAGGATTTTCGCAGATAACATATGTTTTGTTGATTGTAACTTTTACATTGCTGACTGTTACAACCATTCTTGTAAAGACAATGAGACCTGCTATTTTCGTACAATTGGGAGGAGTCATTTTCCTTTGTCTCCTGCCATTCACGCTGGTGTACATTCAGCACTTGAAAGTAGTGATTCGCACAATTCCTTGGGTGCTTCGCCAACCAACCGCAGCTAACATGGCACACGGAAACCAACATCTCGAAGTGGCTATTACCAGCATGGAGAGCACATACGTGACTGCTCGCAACATTGGGATTGGATTCACATCTCAAACGAGTGGGAAATTCCACATACAAGTTCTTAGCAGTTTGGCAGTGGAGACAATGAAATGGACTCAGGTTTATTCCATTGTATACTTCATTCTACTCGGTAGTTTCACGCTGTGGGCGGCCATTATTTACTTCATTTGGTAACTAGTTAATGCTTTTGACATGGCCATATACGTACACAGCCCAACAGTATACTTACTTAGGTACATACACAATATAACTTTTATACACCAATTTATATTAACCTTATGAGCAGTGAATTCTTCGACATACTAAACACTATATACAATACAGTACAATACTAAACTACACATGTGAGTGCCTATAACACACAAATACCCTATATAAACCAAGAATTAAATACGTGTGTACACACAATAGCACATGTACACACACACACACACACACACACACACACACACACACACACACACACACATACATTCTAAAGCGTTTTGACTGTAGTCCTAGTAACAGTACAAAGGGGAGAGTAGAAAGAGAGGGTACTGATAGGATGGGATACATAAAGAGGTTTACAGACACATACGGACAGTGTGTGTGTGTGTGTGTGTGTGTGTGTGTGTGTGTGTGTGTGTGTGTGTGTGTGTGTGTGTGTGTGTGTGTGTGTGTGTGTGTGTGTGTTACAAAGCTACAACAGGGCATCTATTATTACATCAATAGATGGTGCTATTACAGGAACTGAACCTTTCCTGGTTAGAGCAAAAACAGTTATCATAGTTGTGAACCTAGCACTATGAATACAATTATGATAGAAAGGGGATTCCCATTGCATCAATACTCTAGTCTACATCATACGTCATCAGGATACTGATGACGTATTGCGATAAGTACAAATCTAAAAGTAAATTCAATGTGTTATTCAGGAAATCAACCAGGTCATAGAAGTAGTAGGGTTTTGTGCTACGTATGTCGTTACAAGTACAAGAACATTCGAGGTATAGGCAGAGCACTATTCTACAAAGGCTTGAGATGTGACACACACATGCACACTCATATGCTTACACATACATAATGTACAAATACACATAAACACACACACACACACACACACACACACACACACACACACACACACACACACATGCACACACACACACACATACACACACACACACACACACACACACACACACACACACACGTGTGTGTGTCACATAAAGAAGAAATTCACACACACACTCACACACACACACACATGCACACACACACACACACACACACACACACACACACACACACACACACACACACACACACGTACACACACACACACACATACACACACACACACACACACACACACACACACACGTGTGTGTGTCACATAAAGAAGAAATTCACACACACACACACACACACACACACACACACATGCACACACACACACACACACACACACACACACACACACACACACACACACACACACACGTACACACACACACACACACACACACACGTGTGTGTGTCACATAAAGAAGAAATTCACACACACACTCACACACACACACACACATGCACACACACACACACACACACACACACACACACACACACACGTACACACACACACACACACACACACATACACACACACACACACACACACACACACACACACACACAATACACACGAGAAACTTCAACCTTTTTACTCAGAATCAGAGTACAACACTGAAGGAGCCTAGTAAGACCAATCATGTCAGCATGGATGTCAATACCATGGCACATAAAGAAGAAATTTACAATGGCTCATACAACAAAATTATATAATAAAGTAACTATAAAATTCTACATAAAACTAGTAGTAGGCTATAGAAACAAAATGATACCTAAATGATAGTTAGTCTACACTGCTGCACCCACCTATTGGATTGAAATTCCACAGTCAAAAGTAGCTTTTAAGAACTTTTTCTAATTTTAAGCCATTAACAATATCTCAGATGCATATACATACATAATTCATCTGGCTGTATGCATATGGCATTGAAGATATGACAATACAATGAGACCTCACTTATCCACACTGCAGATATCCAGTTCCCTCGCTTTCCGCAGTAGGTTTTATTGGAACAAACCTACAATACTCCTACTGTACACTATACTACTGCTCCCTCATTTATTCAGTTCCCTTGCTTTATCTGCCATTTGATCCAGAACAGACGTGTGTGGATGAGTGAGGTCTGACTGTACATACGCTATGACCAGATGCAAGCAACCACAGCTGTGCACAACATACGTACGTTCCTCAGACACATACAGACTACATGCCGGATGCAGACGTGAAGGAATTATCCAGAGCATTCAAAATATGGTAAAACATTAAATGCTGCGCATATCAACCATTCCCCACATGTGGAACCCACGATCGAAATATGTATACCAACGTGTAAAAGGGTTATCACGTCTACACTATCGCATCACAGAAATGTAACAGTTGAACCAAACTGCACATCCTAAAACGCTGTGACCGGTTGAAATTTCTCTTGTGCACAAAACCAGCAGATGGCCAACCTCGAAGACGTGGGCTGAGAATGACCTGCTATCACATTACAGCACGTACTGGTCTGCACTTGTATGGAATCAGCAGCACTTGTAAGGGTTGGGGAGCTGAGAAGCCCTACAATGCTGCAACCACTAACATGAGGTTTCAACCAGTCATTACATAACCAAAGAGCAGCAAGGTCCGGATCATTCTAAGGAGAGCAAGTGAACACCACAGAATCTGATCTTCCAGCACTGAAGAAAGCCACTGAGCTTCCTACACCACACTCCTAAGGTACCTGTTGCTATACTTTAAATACATGCTATATACTACCAGTACGTAGACAAACATTTATCCACTAATTCTTGCGAGCTGTTTAGCACTACAGATTTTGCTTTGTCTGTCTGCAGCACCCACAACTCTAACATTTAAGTATTAGAAATCATTTACTGTAACAGTGAAATCTCTCTAATCTAAGCCTCTGTACGTCGACCACACTGCCTAAACCGACCATTCAGTTCAGCAATATAAGCACCTGTACGTTGGAACAGACCTGTCTACCCTCTCCAACCCAGCCCACTCCTCCTGATCCTGAGGTGAACGGATTAGAGAGGTTTCACTTCATCTCTCCATGAAACAGCGTTCACGTGAAAGAGATTTGAATGTGAAGATACTTGCCTATATTGTAGGTTCATTCCGCTTCACATATTGATGCCTCAAACTCTACTTCCTCACAGAGCGCTCAAAATGAAGGGTGGAGTTTCGCCTCACACTGTCCTTATACCGCTGGTGACTACATTGCTCTGCTGTGGACTCCAAACATCAGGAGCACACATCAAGAAAGATGACAAACCACGACCAGGTTAGTAAGTCCTGACTAGTGTTGACACACCAGCACTGACTAGTACTGACACACCAGCACTGACTAGTACTGACACACCAGCACCAATGAACATAGAACCATACAAAGAGCATATAAGCATGGAGGATCAAGGTCATAGTGTAGGCCAAAGGGAATGCACACAGAAACCTCTATAATGAGGGCATCAATGGGACCACAGTAAACTGTCCTGTACAGTGGAACCTCTATAATAAGGACATCACTGAGACCACAGTAAACAGTCCTGTACAGTGAAACCTCTATAATGAGGACATCATTGGGACCACAGCAAAGTGTCCCATATAGAGAGGTGTCCATTGTTAGTCTAATGTGATCGAGGTTTTTCAAATGGAGCAGAGAAAAAATGGTGTCCTGTTAGTTGAGAGTTCTATGGAGAGAGTTTTCCATCTAATGTACAAGCAATAGGCCTATTTGCTACTCAGATTGACTAGCAACATATGTAACATGACAGTGAACTCGACATGCTGGCAACAAACAATACTATAATTATGACTGCCAAGATCTAAAATTTGACATGCTGATGAAACACACTCAGGCTTTGTTACACGATTAATGCTGTCAGATTAATACAAACAGCTCTGAATTTAATTAAGGGGCAGCAATTATTGTATCGGGCTACATTTCCACACATACCTACACTGGGGTCAATTGGTGTAATGGAAAGGTGCCACGTTCACGTACCCCAGCAGTAGGCAATGCTGTAGGTAGTACAGTTGACCCTCTCTACAGTGAACCCTGGATACAATGAACTCCCTGATAAACCAAACACAGAAATTAGAATGCACACCTATATCTACTCTCAGACTATTGTAAATGCCCTTGTCAATATGGTGAACCCCTTTCAGTGGTCCTGAGTGGGTTCGATACAGAGAGGTTGACCTACTGCAGTACATGCTCTGACCTGGGGCGACCCCTGACTGGGATGGAGGTACAATTATTCCCCAAGACCAACACTGCATACTAGAGTACACCATAAGAAACTGAAATTATTATCAATTATTTGGCAGAAAAATTAAATTAGAACGTTTGGGCCGCATGGGGCTTCACCAGCCATGTAGCCCTTTGTCCACTACATGCAAACATACAGTGTCTCAATGATATACTGTGGAACATAGAGATTAGGTTCACCCTAGGGACTGCCTTTTACTGTCCATAATTCTCAGGTGGTCTCGATTGTTAGGTTGTTATTCATTGTTAAAGTGGTTCACAGACCAGCTTCAGTGATCTCTATAGACAGGTGGTCCTTCCTTACAGGTGGACTCTATAGACAGGTGGTCTCTATAGACAGGTGGTCCTTCCTTACAGGTGGTCCGTCTTTACAGGTGGTCTCTATAGACAGGTGGTCCTTCCCTACAGGTGGTCTCTATAGACAGGTGGTCCTTCTTTACAGGTTTACTGTATATGCAAATCTACCACATGCAGTAACTGCTCCGCATGCAGTAACTGCTCCGCATGCAGTAACTGCTCC
>CAUJGJ010000264.1:1176200-1216200 GCA_963170055.1 Halisarca cf. caerulea | reverse complement strand
GAAGCTATCCACAAAAATACTTTATACACCTGCGAAATTTAGATTGGGCTCTTATGTAACGGCAAAATATAGTCTTCTATATAGTCAAAATATAGCCTTCTACGAACATAAAACAACACAAAAATTGCTAAAATCCAAGACACAAGAAAGTTTCACCCACAAGTATATTGCAGTGCATGCACATGGTACACTGTTGGGATTTTTGTACGGATTATATGCAAGGTATGCTTTCTCCTGTAATGTCAAGTGAAAGACTTTCTGTATACACTTTAAATTCTCACGAGGTGTTTATTTGGTGGAGTTTGGCTTTTATGATTTCCCCATTAATTTTATATTTGCGGAAGGCCATGGTTTGCCATTACACAAGAACCCGATCTAAACTTTTGCGGGTGTAAACTTTCATGGATGGCTTACAATCCGCAAATACAGTGAATATAAAATCAGACAAAATCTAAAGTGTACCATACATATATACATGTATTATGTGTATATATATTATATATATATATATATATATATATATATATGTATATGTATATATATATATATATATATATATATATATATATATATATATATATATATATATATATACAGAATTTCATACATCACATGTGCACAAATGAGTTACGTACATCCTGCAGTCAACAGCAACCCACCACAATCCTACCCAGCATGTATACTATGGGTATGCAGCAATAGTAACTTCAATAATACAGGCAATACAATATTATTACAAGGACCATGTATTAGTATAATCTGCCAATACATTAATCTAATAATACATTTAAGGTGTTGTTGTAAGTAATCATATTCATAGTGTGTGTTTAGATAGCCACATACCAATCAATTACCCCCAAAGGTACCATATAATATTATAACAATTATATTATAATACTTACATTATATAATAATATATTATACTGTACTGTATCAACCTACTGCACCCACCAACAAAACCACACGAACACCTGTTAAGAACTCGTTTGTGCGGGGCGATACTGTTTAACCCACAGACAACCTGTACCCCTCAGATCCTGTATGGGAAAGGCAGCTACATAGAGGAGACCTTAAGGTGAGAAAAACAATGTCCCTAGCCACCAACAGAGCAACCTCAAGTGAGGAACACCTTGATGCAACCACGGCAACACAGGAGGTTGAAGCAGGAGACCACGAGGCCACACCTTCAGAGGAGAAAGAGAAGAAATCAAGAACCCCGAAAGTCTTTGCTGCTCAACCCAGGCATAGTCACAGCAAGGCAAACCTCCTCATAGAGCAGGCCCAACAAGACCCCAGCTTTAGGAAGAGAAAGCTAACTAAATTCATCTATTTTCCCCACTTTGTGTCTCTAACACTTATCCTACTGGTCCTGAAACTTATAGTCTTGGCAGTGGTGTCCTTGATTCTAGCTGTAGACAGCAGGTTCACTGTTGTCAATGTAGTGTGTATTGTACTCAGCATCACCATCATCCTAGCCTGCACTGCACTTCTTGTGGTGTACGGCCAGCATCTCTACGTTGTGTTCTTCACTCTGCCTGCTGTGATGAAGCTGACCATGACAAAGAACACTTACTTTACTAACCCACTCTTTGCACACAAAGATATTGAACCCAACAAAGACATGCATAAGTGTCTGAAGGAACACCCTACTGCAAATGGAGCATGGAATGGAGAATCGTCAATGCTACAAGATCCAATGCTCATCTCGAGGGCTATTGAAGCAGCAAACATTGCAAGGAACACATCTGTCATTGTTTTCATCTCAACTCTCCCACTCCTTCTGTGGTCACTCATAACCCTTCTAATCAGTGTCACAAACTTGATCGTCAATCATGACTGGTAATAGTACATTACTGTCAGACTCAGCAAACTGCAAAGTTGCGTCGACTTTTTTTACTGTAACATTGGGTATTGTATACTACCTTTTATATACCAAATATATAATGAGAAATTCAGAGTACTCAGAATTTTGTGATTGTGTGCACGTGTGTATATGTGTATGCGTGTGTGTGTGTATGTGTGTGTGTGTGTATGTGTGTGTGTGTGTGTGTGTGTGTGTGTGTGTGCGTGTGTGTGTGCGTGTGTGTGTGTGTGTATGTGTGCGTGTCTGTGTATATGTGTGTGTGTTTGTGTCTGTGTGTGTATTTGTGTGTGTGGTATGTGCATGTGTGTGTGTGTGTGTGTGTGTGTGTGTGTGCAATTAAGTGCACACACATGCATTATGCATGCGTGCATGCATTATGCATGCGTGCATGCATGTGTGTGCAATTAAGCACAATCCTTAATAATTCCTGATCCAGGATAAATTCTTCCATTAATATGGAAGTACCTGAGAATTAAAAACCATTTTAAATTATTTTCATTAATTCTATTGCGTTCGGGTACCCACATGGCTAGGTCAGAAGAGGTTTCCCTCAACACACTGAGTCACAGGTTTGTACATTCAGCTCATGATAGCAAGTTATAGTGTATCACAAATATGCATGCTCTCTCACACACACACACACACACACACACACACACACAGAGAGAGAGAAAGATACACACAACACACACACACACACATACACACACACACACACACACACAACACACTCTCTCACACACACACACACACACACACACACACACACACACACACACACACACTGTCTGATGTGTACTGATGTGCATTCAAATGCAATAATTATTGTTGCAAGCTAACAATGAATACTTGTTAGTGACACAATAAAGGTGTTCAGCTTTCCACAACCCTGCCCATTTTTCTTGGAATGAGTAAACAAAATTATCAACAAGTCTGGGTGCACTCAAGTGTACACAAACTTGGCCCGACAAAGCAATACAACTATGAATATCATTAACTGAATTACAGTAAAACCTCTGCAATCCAACACCTCTATATAATCCAACATTCTCTCTAATCCGACCATCTCATGAGGTACAGTCACCTTATTAACGTATGCTAACAATCACTCTGTAATCCGACAACTTCCTAATCTGACACTTTTTCAGGTCCCATTGAGTGTCGGATTAGAGAGGTTTAACTGAACCACATTGTATAGTAAAACACAGACAATGCGCAAGAATACAGACTGCATCCCATTTGATATATATTAAACATAGTGCAACCCCTACATTCTACACACTGTGGGTAAGACACAAGGCATCAATTATAATATTATAATAATCAGTTTATTACAATAATAGTCTGAGATTTACTTGATATTAATTTGGACAAACTTCATAGTAATTATACTATAAAGATTGTCCAAATTAATATCAAGTGAATCGACAAAAGGTTAAACTTTGTATAGTTGTAACATAATCATGGTACGAGGCACCTCCATAATCCAACATTCTCTCTAATATAACAGTCTTATGATCGAGATACACCTTTATGCTTAGATATGGAAAGAGTTACTCCATAATCCAACAACCCCGATCATAATCGGATGTTTTTTGGGCCGCCTTCTGGCGGCCCTATATTGTTTTTACTTTCACTGGAAGTGTCCGGAACGTCCGGAACGATGTCTATATATATATATATGTCAACAACATGGCGGACGCGAAGTCGGTACGTAATCTTTCGGCTATATTTCGGTTAAATTCATTCGTTTGCTTCTGAGTTTATCAGTGAAGAGTCTTTTCGACCAGAAGAGTTCTTCGAAGTATTATTTTAGTCAATAACGATGATTTCCAAGCGATTCGAGTTTCCAGGGCCGTAGGCAGCCCACGAGTTTTTTAAATTCGAATCGCTTGTTCAAGCCCCATTGAGTGTCAGACTAGAGAGGTTTCAATGTACATTGCTCCCTGTGGATTGGGATGTTCTGATGGCAGTGGACAGGGACGGTTTATAGGGCAGCAAATTCCCAAATCACCAGACAGGTCAGTTGCTGTTGCTGGCCCACCCACCCAGGCCTACTTTTCCTGGAACTAGTTGATAAAGGACACGTGTATCCAAATGTGTCCATAGTGGGCACATCAAATCAAATTTGTATGAATATACCTTAATCTTATTAGATGGCAAACTACGTATACATTAATATGATACCACAATACAGTTAACTCATTATAAAGAAATCTCGTACAGTGAATTAATTTCTGCATATATAATAGTGAACAAGTTCGAGTGACCCAGTAGGTGCTGCACTATATGATAGCATATAACTTGTTTTAGTAAACTCCTGATATAGTGGAGGATTTTCAGTATGTATCCCCTAGCTGGGATTCGTCACAACGAGATTCCCGTATTCCGTTTACTGATCATTGAGACTATAGGACAGAGCGCAGATAGCAGTGGTTCACATATTATTGTATGCGCTTCAATTTTTGCAGGGTAAAACTTACCTGGTTCTTGGCTTTTAGCGATTTTCACATTTTTATACTCGCGGACAGCCATGTTTTACCATTGCACAAGAGCCCAATCTATATTTTCATGGGTGTAAAGTTTTGCAGATGACTGAAAATTCGCAAATACTGCGAAAGATTAGTTGTGCAAAAATTAAAGCACATCCGGTATACGTATCTCCAGTCATACAGCTTGCTCTGTGTCAAAGAACATGGCTCAACCTCCAACCCACAGGTGATAAGAACAGTCAACACATGCGTACAGTGAACCCATGGGATACTATACTCAGGACAAAGCAATACTATTATGGCATACAGTCTTCCCCTACATGCACACTACTTATATATTCAAGCTAGGATATGATACACATGCGTATACAGTGGAACCTCTATAATAAGGACACCTCTGGGACTGCAGTAAACTGTCCTGTGCAGTGAAACCTCTATAACAAGGACACCAATGGAACCACAGTAAGCTGTCATGTGCAGTGAAACCTCTATAGTAAGGACACCACTGGGACCACAGTAAGCTGTCATGTGCAGTGAAACCTCTATAATAAGGACACCATTGGGACCACAGTAAGCTGTCCTGTGCAGTGAAACCTCTATAATAAGGACACCACTGGGACCACAGTAAGCTGTCCTATTCATGGAGATGTCCTTACTTTCGAAGATTCAAATGACATTGTACACATATCAATGCAAGGGATTCCAAATGGGACAGAGCAGTGGTATCCTGTTCAAGGAGGTGACTACATTTCAGACTCAGAGGTGTCCCTTAATAGAGGTTTCATACTGCATATACAGTGCACAAACAGAGGTCATTGCCTGCATAAGAGATGGTAGCTGTGGTCTATCATTTCTGATGACAGAACTGTGCAGCAGTGTCATGCGAAAAACCTGGCTGTGGAACTACCTTTGGTGGCAAGTGACACTTTTTCAAGCAGCTACAGAGTACATTGTTCTGCTGTATCCGGCCCTTCCCCACTTCCCCTTCCATTGTTCCTGCATGGACAGACCTGAAACTGGTCGAGTAGGATACACCTAAGTACAGCCAGGCTTGGTTGCACTTCAGCCATGCATGCAATTGCACACAGTCAATCTACCCACATACCCATATAATAATGTAAATCTCCGAAACATACCACACATACTGTAGATGATAAGTGTCACCATCTGCTCTACTTGTCACCAAAGATGTTGACATGGAAACTTCATCTTGGCAGTCCATCATGGTAACAATACTGTACTAAACGATATACATTGTTCATGGTATTGCTAGAAACAATATTCATCTTTCCTTGACCACAAAGAAGGCTCTCATGAAAACCTGCCCTTTACTAGGAAAACAGCTTTATAAATCAGAACGTTACTCTGATCAGGAGAGAGTACAGCTGCAGTTTTTGTTCTCTGTTTTAGATTATCAATGGCCCTGGACCACAGAAAAGGCCAGTATGTAGTGGCTGAACACCATCACATTGAACAGGTCACACTTGGAGAGGATGAAATTGGGAAGGTACATCACCAAGAAATTTCATTCAAAGAAAACAGAGGACAAGTTGTTCAGTCTCCCGATTCCTTACATGCTGAAACAAACATCTACATTAAACAGAGTCAGCAGTATTTTCCCTCTAAATCACGTTGGATGTGTAGTTTCCTGCAATGCAGATACTTCAAAACTCTCACAACGCTTCTGTTTTGTGTTCCACTTGCTGTACTGATCACTGTAACGTGCTTGGTGGGGATCTTTAACATGGACACTGGAGTAGTGGCTGTGTGTATGGGACTGAGCTTCCTAGCTGTAGTCTGCAGTGCCTCACTTCTGTGCCTATTCATTCAACACTGCTGGGTGGTGTGTTGCACCATACGCACAGTACTGAAGCAACCTGAGGTGCCTGCTTTTCCAGATGGTTGCAAGAACAAACACCTTGAAGTCGACATCAATTCTAAAGAAGCCCTCTACTTGAAAAGCCGGGGTGGTGTTGTCGGAGTGGTTGCACAGGCACAAGGGACAGTACGTGTACAGGTTCTGACCACAGAGGCAGTGCACGCTATTAAGAACAGCGCTCGCTTCTCTATTTGCTGCTGTATTTCAGTGCTGTTCCTAGCCGTGTGGGCACCAGTCATGCTTCTTGCCAGCTTTTTGATAGTCATCACTTCTGGCAACATCCAATTGCAACTACTGTAGATTAGTTTTTACACACCAAACAGCATATTACTATGGTAACCATAGATGCTCAGTATAAGTTCAAGTCACAAACGGCTACAAGTATGTGTAATTATGTTATTGAATTCTTGTACTCAACATTATGTACTTTGCAATGACGTGTGTCTTTTCACAAATATCTTCAGACATACTGTTACTGTCACTGTCGTCATGACATTGTGGGCCACGGTGATGGTGACGTCGCGGTTAGATCACAGTGACGGCGACGGCAGGAAATGAAAGGTGTGACCGACAAAACGTCACTGTACCGTGACCGCAACTGTCACTGTTGCCGCAGTGTGACCCAGGCCTTAGTTGAAGTATGTGCATTCCAATAAACATACATGCAACGCAGTATATACCAGTTTTGAATGAAATAGTTCTTGCCATATATTCAAGTGTGTCAACAATGTACTTGCATCAGGACATACAGTATACGTACAGGTATAACAATTCACAGTAAAAATCATTATGAGAAAACAAGATACATAGAAATGAATTATAAATAGAATCAAACAAATTCAAATCACTGACAAAAGTATTCCTCATTACCCTCACAAGTTCTTGGCACATTTGTCCTAGCAGATGGAGCTATATGTGTCCATTGCCATACGACTTGAAGGGCGTGTGAGTGCAGAACAGACCTAAGACTTGAAGGACATGTGAGTGCAGAACAGACATAAGACTTGAAGGACGTGTGAGTGCAGAACAGAGATACACATCCGCAAATATTCTTACAATTCGCAAGCATGGGTGATATTGCTTTTAATCAGCTTCCAGCAAAGAATCACAGATCATTACACTACTGCACATGCATGCATGTGACTGACCCAACAAAATTCTACAAATTACTGGCGTATGATACGGTACGGATCATGGAAAGGTAAACAATTTTAACATAATGATTTCATCTTTAGCTCTTTTCGGGTAAAAGTTAACGGAATAGCGCTTAATTTAAGTTAACCGTTAACCGTTAAGCGAAAGTTAACTCAAATGTGTTAACTTTTAACTGGTTATCGTTTACTTCTCTATGATCAGTACAAACAAGAAAATCACAAAGCTCAACAACTGAGGCCCATCTGAACAGAATGCAGGAAGTTGACCTGGCTGGTTCTGAATCAGTGCAGACACCAAAAAGAGCTGTAGTACACATCACTTCAAGCAAACGTACAGTACACGTAAGTATGTACTACAGATATGCATGTGCGGTTTAATATCAGCCCAATTACAAGGGCTGACATGCACATAGTTCTAAATTTCTATTGCTATAGCACCCCAACGACAGATATAGCACCCCGACGACAGATATAGCACCCCGACGACAGATATAGCACCCTGACGACAGATATAGCACCCCGACGACAGATATAGCACCCTGACGACAGATATAGCACCCTGACGACAGATATAGCATCCCGACGACAGATATAGCACCCCGACGACAGATATAGCACCCCGACGACAGACATAGCACCCCAACGACAGATACAGCACCCCGACGACAGATATAGCACCCCGACGACAGATACAGCACCCCGACGACAGATACAGCACCCCGACGACAGATATAGCACCCCGACGACAGATACAGCACCCCGACGACAGATACCAGAAATGATCATTGTAAACAGAAACACTAATACTCAATATGTGCTTTCACTTGTCAGTGTACTATACATAAAATTAGACGGCAATTGAAGTCAACTGTATACTACATTAGTCACAGTAGACTCCATGAGTTCTCACTACAAGGGTATACTACACATGTGGTGCTTGCAATGTTCACAGACCCAGGGTCTTGGGATGGTACCAGACATAGACATCTTGGGGAGGGACCTTCTCCCCATGCTGCATGTCATAGGAGCTAATACTACTAATCAAATTACTCCAAGTTTCTTGGAATCAGGGTGTAACTAAGTAACCTTTGTATGTATGGGTATGGCAAATAATGAATACACTTAATGGCAGTCCACTACTAACCACAAGTATAAAGCCATGCCACCCAGCCAGCTCTTCCTGAAATCCCTCCCAATACTGATAACTATCAAATCAATGGAATACAAATAGCCTATTACAGTAACCTACAACAAACAACAACATATGAATATACTTAGTTGTACACTTTTATATGCATACTAGTAGCTGTCCTCCCAGACTAGCTGGCGACCTCAAGCAAGGAAAGGACTAAATCTCAAGCTAAGGAGGTGCGAGTACGCAGTGATTCAGAGCTCAACATGGAGCCTGGAGACATGGTAAGAGAAGTCAACACAAAGGCGCAACGAGTACAGGTGGGAGATGTTCAAGTCGGACACGCAGAGCAAGAAGAGTTTGAAGCAAAATCCACAGGAATATCAGTGTCAGTGCCTAATTCTATGCATGGCAGAAGCAACTTTGTGATAGAGCAGACAAAAGGATATACAGAGAAAAAACTGAAGAAGTTTCTCTACTGCCCAGGCTTTTTCCCAGCAACAATTGCTGCCCTTGCGATCCAAGGGATTGTCTGTTTCATTTGCTCCATTGTTCTGGGGACAGCTGGACGCACTATGGAAACAGCTAACTTGGCTACCCTCGGTTTAAGCCTAATAGTCCTGGTCAGCTGTGTAATACTACTCTTTATATACGCTCAACACATCCATGTTATCTGTGGCACCATCCCTGTCGTACTAAAAACCTGCAAGATGGTTGAGATGAGAAAAGCAAATGCCCACATCGAAGCGAGTTACAAGAAAAAGGAGAGTGCATACGCCGGAAACCAAAATGTCCTTATCGCAGCTGGGCAAGAAGCAGAGGCTTCAGGTAACTTTCACCTGATAAATAGGCCAAGCATCCTGGCCGTCCGAGGAGCAAGAAACCACTCAGGTCTCATTTTCATAGCCCTCATACCTCTCTTGCTCTGGTCAGCTGGAATATTTCTAGCTAGTGTTGTTCAAGTGATTATAGTGACAACATAGGACTAATTACCTAATACAATAAGGTATAATATTATATGCAGCAAATCTTTATGGTATAACTCTCTTTAGGGGCAGTGCTATAGAGACTGAATGTGCAGTATCTGCACATGGTAGCTGGACAAGCCATATTCCGTGTATGACAGAAATTAGAGTAAATGCTGCAGTTGATTTCAATGCCTTTTCCTGATAATTTTGTAATCATGTACTTACTTAAATTGGTGATGTGTAGTCTTTTGAATTGGGTACACTCATGCTTGCCCGCACACTCACAAACACACACACGCACACACGCACACACACACACACACACACACATACACACACACACACACACACACACACACACACACATACACACACGCACACACACACGCACACGTACACACGCACACACACAAACATACACACACACACACACACACATACACACACACACACACACACTAGTGTTGCCACGATACTGCTAGAAGTGTATCACGATAATATTTTGTTATCTAGACATGCATCACGATACATCACGATATCAGCATATTGCAAAATATGTAGAGTCAGAGTTATCAGAAAGAAATATTAGCTGATCACTTGTTCAAGTGCAAATCACATTTCTCAATAGGAGACCTCCAATGCATAACATCTCCTCTTTGAGTGTTCAAATACAAACAGGCAATGGTGACACTAGCTTAGGATAAGCATTCTGTGCCTTGCTGCTATGCTCCAGCAACTCATTTAATCAATTGTCAATAATTGATTGATTGACTGTTGGTGTGAGGTGTAGGGACTATGAAACCACAATGTTGTGCTGAAGGTCAAAGCACCAACCAGCATTGCAGCATCCTCAGGACAGCCTACCAGGGATAGGTAACTGTATCATGACATGAAATACCATACGCTCGGAAACTTTCGCGGTACTAAACTTTCACGGTTTTCGCAGTACTGCACGGCATCCGCGAAAATCCTAGGCGACTCTTTATGTTCAGCGCTATGTACAGGAGTCTTTTCAAAGAACAAAGAAGCAGGAGTGTCGAACGTTTCGTATATTATACTGTTCGTTTTCTCATCCGTTATGTCAATCAAGTCATTCTTTACCCCCATCAGACGCTCCATATCCGACTAAAATATGGAAGGCAGCTGGAGAAGATCAACTACAACAATTTGCACTTGTATTGATAACCGTTCCACGGACTAACAACCACGCTAACAAACAGAGCACCCATTTTTCATTGCATAATTTATATAGGATTACATATTGTTGAACTAATATAAAATCCAATCTAAGATCCGCGAATTTGAAATTTTGCATCTGCGAATAAATTAGTACCGCGAAAATCCTCAAGTGTTGCGTCTGCGAAAATTTAGTACCACGAAAATTTCCGAGCACACGGTATGCTTAGTGTATCGTATCGTCTGTAGAAATATCGCGATACACAATATATCGCGAGTATTGTGGCAACATGCACTAACACAAACACACACACACACACACACACACACACACACACACACACACACACACACACACACAGACCAATAGAGAGAGAAATCAAACATACTAGTTATCACAAGTTTATATATTACAGAGTACATCTATGGTAACATACTGAACCCACTGCAAGGGTGCATGCAAAACTTACAATGCTCTCAAATGTAAACTCTGTAATTGCAACAAATCAACAGAAAACACACCTCGACAGCAGCTTCCCAAAGCAAAAGAGCTCTTATATAGACTACTCTTACAAATTGACCCAGCTCTTTCCTACAATCATTTTCTATACACTGCCCTCCAAAAGAAAGTGACCACCATGAAAATGGCGGCCTATATCAGCAAAAAGAGGAGTCACAGAACCGACAGATTTACAAGTAGGAAGTCATAAATACCTTAAACCTATCGTGAATTACACTCTTGTTGCTAACAAAAGTCTTTTTTGCTTCGTTTTGTCAGTTTAGGCGCTTCATACTCCTTGGAATTTCGCAGTGTTCGTATACCTATAGAGGCTTGTTTTGTGAAGAACAGGAGCTAATAAAAGCAAGCACCAACTTGTTTATCATATTTTAAGCTGTAGCTCTCTTCAGGGAGAAAGGCAGAATACATTCTAGAGCTACGATTAGATTATTTTTGCAGTTTTATCAGCCATTAGGTGGTAAATGAATTTTAGCATTTTGGTGTAGTTGTGCTATCTGGCTTCATTCTCTACTTTGCCCTTGTCTTCAGTGGAATTCTACCTAGATCTCGTCTAAAATGCTCCTTTTGCTATCCATTGGGCTTCATTTACTCGAATTGGTTGAAATAGCACAGTAACTTGAGTCCTAAGAATGCAGGTAATATCTGACGCGTACTATTCTGCGGAAAGGTCGTTCGCTGATAGCTTCTTATTTCGACGATTTAGAGGTACATTTTCCTTACGTTTCTAGCCGCCATTTTCTCAAATTACGTAAGTGGTCACTTTCTTTTGGAGGGCAGTGTATTACTATAGTATTAAGTAAAGTGTGGGTGTCTCCACATTTACACACTACAGTATGTATGTTTGTGGTATAATACCAGCCATAGCTCATGGGGAAAGGTCTCCAACTATCCAAACAACCAAGCCAATTTTTCTTGGAATAGCTTAAGTAAACTAAGCAATGAATAATATCCATATGCATAATTACATTTTAATTTTAATACTCATAGTATAAGTATTGCATGTGGCTTGTCTACTGAGAGCCATTAGAGACTATAGCAGCTGACCAACAGGTAAACTATAGAAGAGAACGTGTTTGTGCAGTGCGTGAAGAACAGTTCTAAGTGAGCAACCTACAGAACTAAACCCAGGACTCAACACAGATCGAGGCTATGATAAGAGCAGCCAACACACAAGTACAGCAAGCACAGGTGGGAGACATTGAAGTCCAACATGTGAAGGAAAGAAAACTTGACATTGAGCTGCCAACAAACACAGTCCCAGTGCCCAATACCATGCATGGCAGAACCAACTTTGTGATAGAGCAGACAAAGGGCTATACACACAAAAAATTGAATAAGTTTCTCTATTGCCCATTCTTATTACGTGTCACGGTCAGTGCCCTCATACTCCAAGGGATTGTTTGTATCATTTGCTCCATTGTTCTGGGGACAGAGGGACAAACCAGGAGTACAGTCAACTATGCTACTCTCTGTTTAAGCCTAATAGTCCTGGTCAGCTGTGTAATACTACTCTTCATATACGCTCAACATGTCTATGTTAGCTGTAACACCATCCCTGTTGTACTAGAAAATGCCAGAGCTGTTGAAATGAACCTAGTAAATGCACACATCAAAACAGACTATACGAGTAAGGAGAGTGCATATGTCAAGGACCAAAACATCCAAATTGGAGCACAGCAAGAAATGGCAGTCTCAGGCAAGACTCATTTCCTAAGCAAGACTACTGTCGCAGCTGCTCAAAATGCAAGGATCAGCTCAACTTTCATTTTCATCGTACTTTTCCTCCTCTTCTTCTGGTCGGTGGGGACATTTTTGGCAAGTGTTATTCAGGCAAATACAGCGATAGGATTCTAATAGCATTAGGGCACTTGTCACAACATGTGTGCATTGTACCTACAGTATTCACAGTAGTGCATCGATACTATTTTTCTAATTCATAGTAGTGTTGTATTTCAGTTACTGCAGCTAAGATAGTAGTGCATCAGTAGTTAATATAGAGAACTTGGCATATGACTATATTGAATCTTAACTTATCACAAATAATATATGGAGTTCCATTATATATATATATATATATATATATAGCAGGTGTGTACGCTGTTGTTTGCATGAAATTTAAAAGCATATATCAATTTGATTTAACATTAACTTCCAAAATTCCTGCTACACAAGCAGTGAGACCTGTCTTAAGGACCACTTGTTTGGAAGGATCACCTGTCTATAGAGACCACCGTACTGTAGGTTGGTCTGTGAACCACTCTGTCTATACTGTTGCACCTCTATCCTCTGTACAAGGACCACCTGTCTACAGAGACCACAATTACCTTGGTCCCTTAAGTGGTCTTCATAGACAAGTTTTATACTATAAGTGAAATTATAATCACATTTCCCACACACTTGTACACATTGGACACGCAACACACACACACGTAAACTCCCACAAGCATCCACATACACACACACACACACACGCACACACACACACACACGCACACACACACACACACACACACAATACACACACACACACACACACACACACACACACACACACACACACACACACACAAACACACAAACACAACATTACCACATGCACACAGTCAATTATATCTTTCAGTTGCATGCATTCAAGTTGCAAAAGCCATCCAATGCATACCCTGTATAAGGGTACCACTTACTTCACTCAGACGACCTCTTTGCCAACTGTCGTAAACAAGGGGCCAGGGGCCATGTGAGTAATCCCATGTCTCAGTGTTTACATACACTATTAGCCTAACTATATAATTATATTGACATACATGCATGTTTGCATACAAAGTAAAATGATTCAATAATACCACCACATCATATCCAAGGCTGCACATAGTCAACATATCTAAAGCGGTTGATATTCATGAGCGTCTACCATCAAAGCCGGATTCCATTGTATTCTAAAAGCAGATATACGTAATACTAAGAAGTTCTCGACAATGGGACTATACCATGCATGCATGTATAGCATGGGAAGTATATACAGTCAAACCTCCACTGAAGAACACCTCCAAACTACATGCAGCCACTTCCTCTAACAGGACACCTCCACACAAATCCCTTACACTGACATGTGTACATTGAAATGCTCCAAAAATGACACCTTTATACAGGACATGCAGCTTATACTGTGGTTCCAACAGGGTCTTTATTATAGAGGTTCCACTGTGCAGGACTGTTTACTGTGGTCCCAATGGTGTCCTTATTATAGAGGTTCCACTATATGGGACTTTTTACTGTGGTCCCAATGGTGTCCTTATTATAGAGGTTCCACAGTACAGGACTGTTTACTGTGGTCCCAATGGTGTCCTTATAATAGAGGTTCCACTATATGGGACTGTTTATTGTGGTCCCAATGGTGTCCTTATTATGGAGGTTTCAGGGTATTAACAGTTCAGTAGATGAGTGGCATTGGAAATTAGTGCTGTTTCAAAGAGTGTTCCAGTGAAGACCTGATCAATTAAACCGCTTGACTGGATGCAACAGGTGCTACGTGTTATCAAATGTATATGAATAACATTTGTAGGGCCTCAAGTCAATGATATTCATGGAGGCAAAACATGTAAAACCACAATATACCACTATTACAAGAGGTAGTTTGTGTGGTATAAACTTTAGTACCAATGTAGCCAAGTCTGAAGTGCATCAAATTAAGAACTACTGGTTGAATTTTAGAGTTCTCAACATAACACGGACTGTATTACAAGATGGCAGTAGCTAATAGAAATACTGATCCAAATGTACTGCTCACTACTGGAAAAGTATCTTCTGAGCAAGTTCAGGTTGGAGACATAGAAGCTGGACATTTTCAGGAACAAACTATGACATTTCGAGATTTATCAAGACCAGGCAACATCTTGAAAGACGATGTGCATGTCCACACCAACGCTTTCATCAAGTATTCACGCCAATACTTTCCATCAAAGAAGTTACGCACGTTTATGATTAGCAACTCAAAAATATTCTGGTGGTGCATGTTTATGGCTGTAAGTATTCAGGCCGCATTGGTAATAACTGCATCGTGCCTTCTGGAATACACTTTTACAATGAGTGCAGTGTGTTTAGGATTGAGTGCCTTTTCCTTTATTGTTGGGATACCACCAGTCATTGTGTTCTCCCAGCATGCTTACGTCATGTGCTGCACTCTGCCCAAGGTGCTGCGGCAACCTGTGATAAAAGGCATGAAGGATGATAACAAGCATCTTGAAGTAGCCGTCACAAGCTTGGAAGGTGTCTACCTGAAAGCTCACAATAGGGGGATCGGACTCACATCCCAAACAACTGGGAATGTCAGATTTCAAGTTTTGAGTGGCAATGCAGTAAGCACAATGAAATATGCAGCCACCTGCTCAGCAATCTACTTTGTAATAGAAATAACACTGCTCATTTGGGCACCTATCCTCACTACTATCAGTCTCATATGGTTTTTGCAACTACTACCAAGTCACCTTGAAAGGAATGAGAGTACATATTATGTATACAGTGGAGACTCGTTCTAAAAATTACTCTTACAGTGAATTTCTGCATAATAGTGAATAAATTCACATGACACAATAAATATTCTACTATCATGAACGTGTAACAGGTTATAGAAAATTTGTTATATACTGTAACTGTTGCAGTAAAGTGATTAACTTTCAGTGTTCCCTGTGATTCAATATAAGGAGTCCCAACTGTTTTATTAATGAACACATGCATGTGTGTGTGCGCGTGTGTGTGCGTGCATGTGTGTGTGTGTGTGTACGTGTGTACATGTGTGTGTGTGTGTGTGTGTGTGTGTGTGTGTGTGTGTGCATGTGTGTGTGTGTGTGTGTGTGTGTGTGTGTGTGTGTGTGTGTGCTTATGTGTGTGTGCGTGTGTGTGTGTGTTTCTATATAATATTATACTTGAAACAATTACAATATCACATTTAACATTTTCCAGAATCATGCATGCATGATAACTAAGCATCATAGTATAGCTAATGTACAACCAGTTTTGTGATTTTTGAATCAGCGACATTCGACGATATTGCATGGAAAATTTTGGCAGGTCAAGAAAGTGTGGTGGATTATCCAAGTCATAACAATATAAGCACAGCCATTTGAACAAATAATCATCATAATAATTATTATTATAGATTCATGCACAAAATATATTGCTAGTATAGATAGAAGGGTTTGTTTGATAAGGCAGTCACTGTGACAGATTCATACAATTTAGTGCCAGAATCACTGTGTGTACTTAATCCAATGTGCCGTGCACACTAATGAAATGCATCACATGCACTCAATAACCTGTGGCCAATCGTAACAAAATCTGTTTAATATCAACCTTCAATGCAGGGATCGAGTGCGTGTCATATTACACATCGTCAAAACATGCATGTTGAGGACTCCACCATAGCTACCAGCAGTACTGCAAATAGGCTAACTGCAATGATGGCACTAGTAAATATGCCACATATGCAACAACAATGCATGCGATAATCACATTACACGCACGCATGCACGGATCATGCTCTGGTGATTTCACACCAATCAATCAATTGGCAATTACTCTGCAACAGAAGCAGCAGCATGCAATATGCGCACACTAATGAACAAACTCCCAATCGTCAACCTATTAGTTCAGTGGGGAGTTCAGTCAGGAGGGTTTTTCAGAAGCCATTTTATTCTACATTGTGATACAATTAAGAAACAACTAAAATGCTAGTTTAGCCTGACAGACTGCCACATGTTGGGACAGTCTAGCAGGCCAAAATACTACCAAGTATAACATGCTGGATGCTGTACTAGCTTACAGTGAACAAAATTTACAGGATGCATATCAGCAACTGCAGCATTGATCACAATGAAGTGACTGGTTTAGCTCTTTTGCACCAATTGGTCCTCAAATCAAAGTCCAAGACCTTGCATGTACTCAGACCCTCAAAAAGTAAAATCGCAGCTGATTGAGGGTTAGTACGCATAAGAAAATAATATACAAGACTTGTCCAAAACGTCACATGACAAGTATTCAGTAAGAAACAAAATGTCGTGTCTGAAGACATGAATGTGAGGGTGTATATAGGATCCACGGTAGTCCGCATGTTCTTTATAGACATTGCTGAAATTGCCTTCTACATGTGGGCATTCAGGGTTAACAGCTGGAACACGATTGGAGTGTTTCTCAAAGACACCTATATGATCGATATACAGTGGGATCTCCGAATAAAGGACACTTTGGGATAGCTCTAGTTGTTCTTTGCAAAGAGGTTGTCCTCTTTGGGAGGTCCAAAATGTGTTAGAACTATAGGGAGGATGTATTTTGGGACCTCAAGTCATGTCCTTTGTAGAGAGGTTTATTATACTGTGTCCTTATTTGGGAGAGTCCACTATCGGAGGTTCCACTGTAGCAGGAATTAGCACGATTATAGTTAGTTAACAGATACTAAAACTATATAAATAGGACTTACTGTACATGTCATCCTCACACAACTGTGTACGGGCTTAGCATACTTAGACAAAATATACACTCAGCAACCAAAAGTGAATCAGATGCATCTGCAAAGCCAATTGTAAAGTCAGACAATTTGGTGAAATGAATAGGCTGCAGTGCACAAGAGTGCGGGTTTGAGCCCCGATTGTGACACACACACACACACACACACACACACACACACACACACACACACACACACACACACACACACACACATACACACACACACACACACACACACATACATACATACACACAACACACACACAACACACACACACACACACACACACACACACACATGCACACACACAACACACACACACAACACACACACACACACACATACAATTACACGTATTCCGTGGGAGTGTTCCTGTCATTATACAAACTCTGCAAGCACACTTGCAGCATGACAGGCTACCGTTAAATTTGGTTCATAGGATTGGATGCCTGAGCACTGTTTTCACTGGTACAAGGTTTGTACAAGTACGTGCTAACAACAACATCACCACTCAGTGGGGCTATATAAAGTGATGGTTCAGTTCACTATATTGAATAACTTTGTCGAATTCAAAGCTACATAGTATTATATATAATATGTTATATTAAGAAACTGTAGCTGCAGTCAATATTATTATGAATATTCCCCATGAACTTGTATAAAATACAATTTAGTAATGAATCAGATGTCATAAAGTCCAAAGATAAAGATATTCATACATTCACAAGGCAATACTGTTCTTGGGCTCTTTATAGTAGGTCACATGTGCATAAATTAATCTGTGGCTTTGTGGCAGCATCAGTACTCTCTGCAAACTCACAAGATTCCCTTTCGGTGGGTCTATTGGGTGCCTATTTCTCAACTGCACCAGATACGTATTTTATAAAGTTATGGCTGTTGCTGGTAAAAGAGGCAATGAAAAAGATGTAGTCTTCGTAGTCAGTAAAGTTTCTGCCGAATGGGTGGGGGACGGCAGAGTCGGGGGTATTCGCACTAAAGAAGAAGTGATCGCCTTCAAAGACAACGGACAAGAAATAGTCGGGGTAAGAGACACCACGGAACACTTGGCTTTAGTTGACGGTTCCCGAAGACAGGTAATTACAGCAAGTGACACTGAAAAAGAAGTGTTTGCTGTGCAAGGCAACAAGATGGTGGCAGTGAAGGGAAGCTCACAACAAGTGGCTGCAACAGGCAGTAGCCAACAACAGAGGGTTGCACAGACCAACCGCACTAACAATAGACCCCCCATAAATGCTACTAAAGGCAACAACAAACAGAATAACACCAACAAACAGCCAGCTCCACCAAAATTAACAAACAGGTGTGAAGAAGATGTGCATGGATCTATGTATGCAAGAACCAACATTTACATCAAACGCACACGGCAGTATGCTCCCAAAAACAGACTGTGCGTTTTCATCAACTGCAGCGGGTTTCGAACATCAATGGCTCTTATCCTTGCTGTCAATTACCTCATACTGCCTATAGTGAGTGGAGTACTAGCCGGAGTTGAGGTTAATTTTAACAGCACCCTTGCCTGTCTAATCATAAGCCTGGTTGTGCTAGCCAGCAGTGCACTAGCCACTCTTGTGTTCTGTCAACACATGTATGTTGTTCGCTGGACAATGCCTTGGATTTGGAATCTGCCAGTCAATAAGGACCTGCATTCAATATCCAGTAAACACCAGGAATTTCCCATCAATGACCTCAAAGGCGACTATCTGCGAGCTTACAGGAATAATCGTGGATTAAAAGACAACTCCAAGGCTACTGTCACATTCCACATACTGAGCCCAGCAGCAAGTAATACCACACATTGCGCAATGCTCAGCTCGATAACATATGCAGTGTTGTACACATTGTCGTGTCTGTGGGCCACCGCCACCACCATTGTTAGCCTTATACGTTTTGTAGACATTGTGTATTCACTGGTAAACCACTGATAATGAATTGCATTACTCCGGAAGAGCAGCCATTTTCTTCACATTAAATGTGTTACTGTACACAATGTTACAGAATTCAAAGTGTAGTTACCTAGAAACCCAGCATGTGAGCACAAGTAGAGTTTCCTGTTTATTTCACTCTAAACAGTTGGTAAGATTGCACCTTGTATGGCTTGAAATACACACAGGTATACATGCATCTATGCCACCCACGCACCCACGCACACACGCACACACAACCACACACACACACACACACACACACACACACACACACACACACACACACACACACACACACATACACACACACACACAAATACACACACACACACACACACACACACACATGCACACACACACATACAGTGGAATTTCTGAATAAAGGACACTTTGGGACAGCCTTTTTGTCCTTTGTAAAGAGATTGTCCTCTTTGGGAGAATAATAATGTATTGGTTTCATAGGGAGGAAATATCTTGGGACCTCAAGCTGTGTCCTTTGTAGAGAGATTGTCCCTATTTCAGAGCATCCACTATCGGAGATTCCACAGTATACAGTTAAAAGAGAATCAGCATTAATCACTGTCATCTATAACAGACACCCATCAATAGACTAGGATATACTGGAATGATTTCTATTTATCACTATGTACAAGGTATGAGAGTTATATCTGACGTACAGCTTTGCTACAATCAAATTAAAGAACTTTCACATTGTCAAGTTAAATACACAACAATGTACATACAGCATAGGGGCTAACTTTTGCTGGATTTTATTTTCACAAATTTAGCAAATGAGCCTGCATTTGCAAAAATTCAATCGCAAAAAAGTAATATTTTTGGTTAGATACACAGATTAGTCCAAGATATAGTAGGGACTGATCCATTTGTGAAACTAAAATCGCAAATTACAGCCAAGTTCTTCATTCGCAAAATATACACTTTCATCACAGCTTTTTCCAGTTTAGCTATAGGAATGGCCATTCATTGAATGTGCACGAGGATCAATATGCCTTTAGGTGCACAAATTGCATTGTTATTAGCTGGCATCAACAGGTCTCACTCCTAACATGGGAAATCTCACTCATGCTGAGGACAAGCCTCACTCATGTAGATTAATTGGTTGGCATCTCTGCACACATACGTGCATGCACGCACACATACACACACACACACACACACACACACACACACACATGCATGCATGCACGCACGCACGCACGCACACGCACGCATACACACACACACACACACACACACACACACACACACGTACAAACACACACACACACACACACACACACACACAAACACGTACAAACACAAACACACACATTATATGATATTATCATAAACACCCATTTTGCACAATAACAATAATTACAATAACAATGTGTGGATGCATACTATGTTTGACTCAAAAAAACTTGCCATATATATATATATACTAGCTGTCTGCAGAGAGGTCTCAACATACAGTAGTTGTATATGTGTTCAATCCTGTGGTATGCACATTGTTTGACTGCATGAAGATTCAATTCACTCGGAACCACTATGATTCAGCACTCTGTGGACTGCCAACTTTGCGCCAGTTTACACAGGTTGTCAGATTATTGACAAAATCTCACTATGTATATTCTTACTATGCTTTGGCATGGTTGCATGTACCTCATATACGTATATAAGGTGGCCAGGTTAGAGGGAATGTCGAATCACAGTGGTGCTGAGGTTCCATTGTACATCTTGAGTCAGTGGCGGATCTAGGGGGAGATCTCAGGGTGCCATGGAACCCCCCTTTCAGCCCAAGTCAACCTGTGCAAGGCTCCAGCTAGTTATAGTTATGCAAATAGTATTTACACCTGTTTGTTTGTTTACTGTACTTACTAGATTAAGTTGGATTGTAACTACAACGGAGAACAGGTCTTCTTATCCAAAGTCTTCGAGTTACAGCTGAAACACCCAAAAACGTTCGTTCTTTTCTCCACTGACCAGAATTGTTGTTCGTGCGCACGGCAGCCATTTTGCCATAGAGTTGCAAAATCATTTCATTAAATTGAATAAAACTTTCTTTATGTACCAGGATTAAATCATGCTGTGCTCTCAACTTTAATTTTTAATTTGTGTCTTGCTGTTGATTTTACCACAAACGAAAGCTTGTCATATATTTTTTGCCAGAAAATGAGTCACTGCACCGCCACTGCACCGCCACCGTTGACAGTCCTTTGTTTGTAATACAGAGTGTCTTAATGTGCATGCATCTGAATGTACTTCCATGTGGCACATCACCCAGACTCTGGCTCTGTGTACATATAAACCGGGAACCCACTCTAATCCGACACTCAATGGGACTTTACAAAAGTGTCAGATTAGAAAGTTGTCAGATTAGAAAGTTGTCAGATTAAGGAGTGACTATTAGCATACATTAATATGGTGACTGCACCTCATAAGATGGTTGGATTACAGAGAATGCTGGATAATGGAGGTTCACTGTAAAGAATCTGATCATCACAGATTACGGTTATGGTTACGGAAGCTTCTTTAACCTAGGGAGGCCTGATACTAGCATACACTTGACAACAATGAAGCAGAAACTGACTACCTTTCCTACCACGCGAGACTACTAAAAGGTGATCTGCAACAAACACACAGAATGTCGAACAATAACAACATGTGGCCAATACACACACAGAAATATGTCACCGAAGGATTTCCAGATTTTCAGCAAATTGCTCATGCCTAGAGATACTCCAATGTGCACATTAAATAGCTATAAGAATCCTTAACCATACAGTCCAAGAGCATGCCACAGATATACACTCCTAGTAAAGTAGGTTGGAAGACAGTTGCATAATGTACACATTACATATACACACCTTAAAGGGAACACAAACTCAGTAAGTATTATCAGAGGTACTTATTGTCAGGGTTGGTTTATGTACATGAGGTATACACAGGGACAGAATGAGGAGTACTTACTATCCAGGAGTGTGTACTAAACCAGGTACTTACTATCAGGGTTGGTTTATGTACATGAGGTATACACAGGGACAGAATAAGGAGTACTTACTATCCATGAGTGTGTACTATGGTGTACTAAACCAGGTACTTACTAAGCAATTTACACTGTTACTGTTAATGTATAATATTAGTACACTAATAAGATCTTTACAGTGCATACCCACGGTCAGTTGTCCACCTCCGCTGGGTACCAGAATAGGGAGAATGGGAAGTATGAGACGTTTTGATCTGCAGGCACATAAACATAATGCACATACAAATGTATGCATACAGACAAACACACACCATACCACAGATACATGCATGTACGTACATACACACACATGCATGCATGCACGCACGCAGGCACGCATGCACACACACACACACACGCACACACACACACACACACACACACACACACACACACACACACACACACACGCACGCACGCATGCACACACACACACACACACAATTGGACCGTAGTCCCTGTAAAGTACATACGTACACCTCTCATTCCTAAGCTGCATGAGAAGTGCTGATTCAATATCAAATGAAAGTGGACACATTCAAAAGCTGCAAGTTTGTCAACTTCACTATGAAAGTGTCCACAAATTACAATTCTTACTCTAAGTATTTACCTACTGTATATACACCCATACACACACAGACTACAATAGTACACACACTCTACATGCAGGGTATAAAAGTTAGACTCCTACAGACAGACAATATACATCAGTTGAGCCTACTAGGCAGTTGAGTGACACTGTATCATCCAGAGAAAGACAATGGCTGTCGTTCCGAGAAGAGGCAATGACGAAATATCGCAGAGAGGAGAAAATCAGGGAGTGGTTATTGCAGCCAACGTGAGCGCTGAAAGAGTTCAAATAGGTGATGCAGAAGTAGGACGTGTTGGACAGCAAGTAATCACAGCTAAAAGCACAGGGCAGAACACAATTGTACGGAACACAATGTACTCTAAAACTAACTTCTACATCCAGCAGACGCGCTCCTACGTCCCTACACGTAAACTGCGTACCTTCATTAACTTTCCAGGATTCACAAAGTTTATAGTTACTGCTTTTGGGGCTATATTTCTGTTACTCATAGTAACAGGTGGGATGATTTTTGTACTCAAACCTTATCTTGCTCTGGCATTAAGTGGACTAGTATTACTCTGTAGTGTCGCCATGTTCTGTATATTCTGTCAACATCTTCATGTCATTCGTGGGACAATACCTTGGATTCTACGGCTCCCCACACTACCTGATATGCCAAAGGGAAATGCACACATAGAAGTAGCCATCACAGAGCTGGAGGGGGTCTACCGGACTGCACACAACAAGGGAGTTGGTGTAGTGGGCAAAAAGAGTGGGAAAATCGAACTTCACATTCTCAGCACACAATCAGTGGAGAAAGTGAAGAAGGCCATCAGGTGGTCCATCACATTCTTTGTTTGGTCTATACTACTGTCTCTATTGTCTGCTGGACTCATTGCATTTGAAATATACTGGCTAACGGCTCATGGAATCAATTCATGTATCAATGAAATCTCACAAATCAACAACAACATCATGTGTTTACCTCCTCCGGATGTATAGACTGCACTAGGACTACATGTACAGTACACGCTGGATAACATCATGGCTTTGCGGATCATACATTAATCATTTTTAAAGTACAGTACATTAACTAGCTTATCACACAGCATTCAATTTGATGCTATATACCATGAGATTTTTGACAATACATGGTATTTCAACCTCCAGTGAACTCTAAACATTTCATGATCGATGACGTCATACATCAAAGGCGCCACCTAGGCAGTAACCACCTGGAAATAAACTGCAAGAGACCCAGGGTGCATACAAGAGACCAGGGTGCATACAAGAGACCCAGGGTGCATACAAGAGACCCAGGGTGCATACAAGAGACCCAGGGTGCATACAAGAGACCAGGGTGCATACAAGAGACCCAGGGTGCATACAAGAGACCCAGGGTGCATACAAGAGACCCACGGTGCATACAAGAGACCAGGGTGCATACAAGAGACCAGGGTGCATACAAGAGACCCAGGGTGCATACAAGAGACCCAGGGTGCATACAAGAGACCCAGGGTGCATACAAGAGACCCAGGGTGCATACAAGAGACCCAGGGTGCATACAAGAGACCCAGGGTGCATACAGTATTTGACTTTTTTCGTTAAACCTCAATCTATGGTCCTTCGATATTGATCATGTCGACTTTGAGGTTATTTGAAGCTGATAAATAATTGAACGGCTTGCCCGAGATGCCTTCAAATCATCATTCATCGAATTTGCCAGAGCGTATATTTGGCAATAAGCTAGTTATTACACACCCGTCTCTACAATGTACTTTTAGCTTAAAAACTTAAAAAAAACACTCAAAATGATAAAAGGCTGTATAGATTGATCAGGGGGGTGGGGGGGCAAGAACTCGATAGTGTGATGATGTAAAGGGTAGGGCCAATAGATACGTATATATGTGGTATCCTTGACATGTCTGTGGTATCCTAGCTGTCCATAACTAGGGGGGAGGGGAGATGGGGGCATGCACCCCAAGGATAATTATCCTTATTAAGTTAATAGGATAGCATCTGGGGCTACTTCAGAGCACTTCAACAGGTTTCTGAATACATACATACATACAGTAGATCACTGCTGCAGCTATGCATGTGCTACTGGATAAATTTCAGGGGGAGGAGGGGGGACAACTGAGTCACAAGGAATGGGAAAATCCCCCCTTACCCATAACTCATAGCCTCATAATCCGCATTAGGCACTGTACATGCAGTAATCTAAGACTTGTAACAGTGCCCAATACATGCACATTGTTACAGTAGCGTATAATGATTCTGTTTTGTTGCATATTTACATAAAACTAAATGGCGGCAAGTAATCTTAACCATAAATGTCCCCTAATTTTTCTCATCTGTTTTGGTATGTAAGGTGCTGTACAATAATTTAACATTGTAATTTTATGTAAACTTTCCTCTGTACTTGTAACACTTACAAAAATATTATATCCAGTGAATAAATTGGCAGATTAAAAGTATACAACTGTCAACTATACCTTCTTTTTTAAAGTTTCAAAGCACTAAGGAATCAGTAACATCACTGCATATTAAAAGAAAATTGATCCTCCAATTAACTTTAAATTTGTAATAGTTGACTTTGTTCACTGTGTGTCAACCATTATAGTTATTATTCAAATCATGGTCCAAATAATAATGATACAAAAAAGAAAGGCCTCGGACACCGGGTTACCCGTAGTGCTTGCATGGCTTGGTAGTTGCCAAATGCACTCCAAAGGCCCCTGGCAAGGCAGGAAAAAAAAAACTTGGCAACCAGGCCTAGGACACAGGGTTCACGAGTAAACACCAAAGAAAATTTATACAGTGTAGGTTACTCCTCTGATAAGGCCAGACGAGGCAACAATAATTCCCAAGAAGAAAAAAAAACTGTTCAAACAGACAAAAGATTGCCCCAACTCCCAGTCACCATTCATCATCCTTCCACCCATTGGTTGTGGCATTTATCAAACTCATTTTTCTTCATTCTTTACATTCACCAGCATGTGGCGGCAGCCATCTCTATTACATGATCTATTGCAGTACATTCTGTTTCGAAGGCTCCCTACAAACACTATAGCTAAATATTCACTGCTTGGGCTTATAACCTTCTTATACTATTTCTGCGATGTGCAGATTTTGTATAATCATTTATAATTAAGAGAATTTTTAAAAACAAAGAACAGAATAAGACAATTATCCAGTCTGAGCTTGCAGGCTGCTCATGACCAACTCACACAAAATTCATCAATATGACAATGTTTATTTCATTACCAAAACCACAAGTGCCCCCCTTCATGGCTGGTTGTGCACATAATTAACCTACCAACACCAGAAACCACACAACAGTACTTAATTGTTTATCCCAAATAATATAAACCCCTTCATTCCTCCTGTTGCTATTGTTGCTTGGAAACTCGCAAGGATCTACTCCAGACATGGCTGTATCTACTGCACAGGCAAAAGGAGATCCTCTGTTTATTGCTACTAATGTCACTGCCCAAAAGGCCTCAGTAGGGGGCATTCAAGGTGGCCATATTCAACAGCAGCAGGTGACAGTTAAGGCCACAGGAGAGACAGTCTATGACGTACCTAATGCCATGTACTCCAAAACCAACTTCTACATTGAACAAACACGCCGGTACATCCCATCAAAAACGCTACGCATCTTCATTAACTTTAAATGGTTCCCCTGGATAATGACCACTGTTTGTATCCTTCAATTTATAATTCTGCTTGTAGCCTCTTGTATGCTTGGCAACCTGAGAGGTAGAGTTGATATTTCTTTAGCTTGTTTAATACTAAGCCTGTTCACAGGGGTTAGTGCCGTGCCAAGTGCTGTTATCTTCTTCCAACATCTTCACATTGTCTGTTGGACAATACCCTGGGTACTACGTCAGCCTGTTATTAATAATATGAACACTGGAAATGAACACCTCGAAGTAGCCGTGACCAACTTGGAGGGAGTTTACCTAAGTGCCCATGAAAGTGGAATAGGACTAGTGTCAGAGACCACGGGAAAGATCAAGCTTCAAGTGCTGAGCAGCAGAGCTAAGTCGAAAATCTGTTGGTGCAGAAACTACTCCATATTCATGGCTGGAATGACGATACTAGTAGCCATATGGGTGGTACCAGTCTTTTGTGTTAGCTTAGCTCGCATTACTACTAGGGGTTAGGGTTAACACTTCTTTGTAGTACTATATTGACAAATTGAACTACAAACCATGAGTCTCAGGCAGACACTTCCATACGTATGTGCATGTGCTTTAACATGTAGTTTTAGGTCTGTGAGGTTTGTCATTCAAGCAATGTAATGTAATTCAACTATTGCACTCTTGGACCTGCTTGACTCCTACATGTGCTTGTTGTGTGGTGTCCGCATGTCATGTCTGACGTGTTACTAGGTCTTTTGACAGTGTTGCCTGGTGTGCGTGTTCATCAAAGTGTACTTAATATATCTACATCATGTATTAACAGTTACTGTCAAATGCATGATTGCTAAGTTTCTATGTACTTACCTACGTAGCTGCATGAATTACTTCATTGATGTGTATTTCATTCATCTTATATTAATTATCTGACTGTGTGTATCTAATGTTAAATTTTGTTGTCAATGAAAATGTTTGTTCTCCATTGTCAGTTTTTGATATAACTTCTACATCCAGCAGACATGCCTCTACACTCCTACACAAAAACTGTGTACCTTTATCAACTGCCCAGGATTCACAAAGTTCATAGTTACTGGTTTTGGGGCTATATTTCTGTTACTCATAGTAACAGGTGGGATGATTTTCGTACTCAAACCTTATCTTGCTCTGGCATTAAGTGGACTAGTATTACTCTGTAGTGTCGCCATGTTCTGTATATTCTGTCAACATCTTCATGTCATTCGTGGGACAATACCTTGGATTCTACGGCTCCCCACACTACCTGACATGACAAATGGACATGTACACATAGAAGTAGCCATCACAGAGCTGGAGGGGGTCTACCGGACTGCACACAACAAAGGAGTCGGTGTAGTGGGCAAAAAGAGTGGGAAAATCGAACTTCACATTCTCAGCACACAATCAGTGGAGAAAGTGAAGAAGGCCATCAGGTGGTCCATCACATTCTTTGTGTGGTCTGTACTACTGTCTCTATTGTCTGCTGGACTCATTGTATTCGAAGTATACTGGCTAATGGCTCACGGAATCAATTCATGTATCAATGAAATCTCACAAATCAACAACAACATCACGTGTTTACCTCCTCAAGATGTATAGACTGCACTAGGACTACATGTACACTATACACGCTGGATAACATCATGGCTTTGAGGATCATGCATTAATCATTTTTAAAGTACAGTACATTAACTAGCTTATCACACAGCATTCAATTTGATGCTACATACCATCAGATTTTTGGCAATACATGGTATTTCAACCTCCAGTGAACTCTAAACATTTCATGTAATATAATTATTATAATAATATAATTGCATGATGATGTCATACATCAAAGGCTCCACCTAGGCAGTAACAAATATACCACCGGGAAATAAACTGCAAGAGACACAGGGTGCATAAGAGACCCAGGGTGCATACACCATTTGACTTTTTTCATTAAAACCTCAATCTATGGTACTTCGATATTGATCATGTTGACTTTGAAGTTATTTTAAGCCGATAAATACTTGAATGGTTTGCCCGAGATACCTTCGCCATCATCATTCATCGAATTTGTCAAAGCGTATATTTGGCAATAAGCTAGTTATTACACACCCGTCTCTACAATGTACTTATTGCTTAAAAACTTAAAAAAACACTCAAAATGATAAAAGGCTGTATGTAGATTGATCAGGGTGGGTGGGTGTGGCAAGAACACTATAGTGTGATGATGTAAGGGGGTGGAGCCAATACATATACATATATGTGGTATCCTTGACATGTCTGTGGTATCCTAGCTGTCCATAACTAGGGGGGAGGGGAGATGGGGGCATGCACCCCAAGGATAATTATCCTTAACAGGGGTGGATCCAGAAAAAAATTAGGGGGGACACCATCGGTGTATATATATATAGAGAGAGAGAGAGAGATTATATACAGACGGTACAAAAAGTAAAGTAAATATATCTCTGTATAAGAAATCTAAAACTACCTTTTTTGAGGGGTGGAAGTCCCTCTCCCCCACTACATACAACCCTGCCTAGGCCATAGCTGTACTTGGTTTACATACAAGAAACTCAATCTTTGCTACACAGCTGAGGTATACTGGATCACTAGTCTATGGCTTCCTCCATCAGCACAACTTGCCAGCAATTATCACCTCCTGTCATAATGGCACAAATGGGCTATAGTATGACACATTATTGCCAAAAACATGACAAATTCGGTAAAAAAGAAGTAGATCGACCTGAAGGCTAGGTTTGGCATGGAAAAAGGGTTATTTACTGGTGATTTTAGTATCAATGGTGATTTTACTTACATTTAACAGCTTGAACCGAAAGACAGAGTGATTCTGAAGATATACTATGTTCAATCTTGAATTTTTTTAGCCTACAAATTGTTTTTAACCTTAGTAACTTAGGGGGGGCACAGGCCCCCTGTGCCCCCCTGGATCCGCCCCTGCTTAATAAAGTAGCACCTGGGGCTACTTCAGACCACTTCAACAGGTTTCTGAATACATACATACAGTAGATCACTGCTGCAGCTACGCATGTGTTACTGGATAAATTTCAGGGGGAGGAGGGGCGACAACTGAGTAACAAGGAATGGGAAAATCCCCCCTTACCCATAACTCACAGTCTCATAACCTACCAGCAGGAATTGTGTACTGTAAGCACTAGGTGCTGTACATGCAGTAATCTTGTAACAGTGCCCAATACATGCACATTGTAGCGTATTATGATTCTGTTTTGCTCCATTTTTACATAAAACAAAAAGGCGGCAAGTAATCTTAACCATAAATGCCCCCTAATTTTCACTTCTGTTTTGGTGTGTAAGGTGTTGTACAATAATTTAACATTGTAATTTATGTAAACTTTTTTCGAATCTGCACTTGTAACACTTAGAAAGCTATTTTACCCAGTGAATAAATTGGCAGATTCCAAAGTATCAGTACAAAAACAACTTCGGTCTAAAATACGGCGCATGCACTAAACAGCAGCACTGTATAAGATTTCTACTTTGAAGGATTCCTAGGGATAAGGCAGTTATCTTTTCACTGCATGGGCTTTTAAAATTCCCCTTTGTTTTTGTGAAGTGCAGGTTTTTGTAGTTTCCAGAAAGACAAGAAAACAATAATACATGCACATAAAATGAAAAGAACAAGGTATCAAATTAAAGCTCATGCAGTGAAAATGTAGCCTTAATTGTCCTTTGTCAACTACCTTCTTATTTCAAAGTTTCAGAGCATTAAGGCATCATTGAAAGAAAATTGATCCTCTGAACTAACTTTTGTCATTTTCCTACCTTAGTCACACCAATGTCAGTTGACTTTGTTCACTTGTGTCAACCATTATAGTTATTATTCAAATCATGGAATAATAATGATAAAAAAGAAAGACCTCGGACACAGGGTTACCCGTAGTGCTTGGCTTGGTAATTGCCAAACGCACACCAAAGGCCCCTGGCAATTAAGGCAGAAAAAAAAACAACTTGCATGGTAACCATGCAGGCCTAGGACACAGGGTTCACAAGTAAACATCAAAGAAACTTTAAACAGTGTAGGCTACTCCTCTGATAAGACCAGAGGAGGCAACAATTCCAAAAATTTTAAGGAAAAAAAAACTGTTCAAACAGCCAAAAGATTGTCCCAACTCCCAATCACCATTCATCATCCTTCTACCCATTGGTTGTGGCATTCATCAAACGCATTTTTCTCCATTCTTTACATTCACCACCATGTGGCAGCAGCCATCTCTGTTACATGATTTGTTGCAATACATTCTGTTTCAAAGGGTTCCTACAAACACTAGCTAAATTCTCACTGCTTGGGCTTTTAACCTTCCTATACTTCTTCTGCGATGTGCAGATATGTATAAGAGAATTTCTTTAAAGACAAAGAAGAGAATAAGACAATTATCCAGTCTGAGCTTACAGGCTGTACATGACCAACTCACACAAAGTTCATCAATATGACAATGTTTATTGCATTACTAAAACCACAAGTGCCCCCCTTCATGGCTGGTCATGCACATAATTAACCTACTTACACCAGAAACCACACAACAGTCCTTGTTTATCCCAATATCAATAACATAAACCCCTTCATTCCTCCCGTTGCTGTAGTTGCTCGGAATTCTCAAGGATCTACTCCAGACATGGCTGTATCTACTACACAGGCAAAAGGAGATCCTCTGTTTGTTGCTACTAATGTTACTGCCCAAAAGGCCTCGGTAGGGGATATTCAAGCTGGCCATATTCAACAACAGCAGGTGACAGTTAAGGCCACAGGAGAGACAGTCTATGACGTACCTAATGCCATGTACTCCAAAACCAACTTCTACATCGAACAAACACGCCGGTACATCCCATCAAAAACGCTACGCATCTTCATTAACTTTAAATGGTTCCCCTGGATAATGACCACTGTTTTTGCCCTTCAATTTGTAATTCTGTTTGGCGTCTCTTTCATGCTTGGCAGCCTGAGAGGTATAGTTGATATTTCTTTAGCTTGTTTAATACTAAGCCTGCTCGCAGGGGTTAGTGTCGTGCCAAGTGCTGTTATCTTCTTCCAACATCTTCACATTGTCTGCTGGACAATACCCTGGGTACTACGTCAGCCTGTTATTAATAATCTGAAAACTGGAAATGAACACCTCGAAGTAGCCGTGACCAACTTGGAGGGAGTCTACCTCAGTGCCCATGAAAGTGGAATAGGACTAGTGTCAGAGACCACGGGAAAGATCAAACTTCAAGTGCTGAGTGGCAGAGCTAAGTTGAATATCTGTCGGTGCAGAAACTACTCCATACTCATGGCTGGAATGACGATACTAGTAGCCATATGGGTAGTACCAGTCTTTTTTGTTAGCTTAGCTCGCATTAATACTAGGGGTTAGGGTTAACACTTCTTTGTAGAACTATATTATAGATAAATTGAACTACAAACCATGAGTCTCGGGCAGACACTTCCATACGTATGTGCATGTGCTTTAACATGTAGTTTTAGGTCTGTGAGGTTTGTCATTCAAGCAATGTAATGTAATTCAACTATTGCACTCTTGGACCTGCTTGACTCCTGCATGTGCTTGTTGTGTGGTGTCCGCATGTCATGTCTGACATGTAACTAGGTCTTTTGACAGTGTTGTCTGGTGTGCGTGTTCATCAAAGTGTACTTTAATATATCTACATCATGTATTAACAGTTACTGTCAAATGCATGATTGCTAAGTTTCTATGCACTTACCTACGTAGCTGCATGAATTACTTCATTTATGTGTATTTCATTCATCTTATATTAATTATCTGTGTATCTAATGTTAAATTTTGTTGTCAATGATAATGTTTGTTCCCCATTGTCAGTTTTTGATATAACGTCTACATCCAGCAGACACGCCTCTATACACTCCTACACGTAAACTGTGTACCTTTATCAACTGCCCAGGATTCACAAAGTTTATAGTTACCGGTTTTGGGGTTATATTTCTGTTACCCATAGTAACAGGTGAGGTGATTTTCGTACCAAACCTTATCTTGCTCTGCATGGCATCAAGTGGACTTGCACTACTTTGTAGAGTCGCTTCATGGTGAATATTCTGCCAACACCTTCATGTCATTCTTAGGACCATACCTTGGATTCTACGGCTTCCCACGCTACCTGACATGACAGATGGAAATGCACACATAGAAGTAGCCATCACAGAGCTGGAGGGGGTCTACCGGACTGCACACAACAAGGGAGTCGGTGTAGTGGGCAAAAAGAGTGGGAAAATGGAACTTAACACTCTCAGCACACAATCAGTGGACTAAGTGAAGAAGACCATCAGGTGGTCACGTTCTTTGGTCCATCCCTTCCATCCCATTCCATTCCATTCCCATCACCTTCTTTGTTTGGTCTGTACTACTGTCTCTATTGTCTGCTGGACTCGTTGCATTTCAACTGGCTAACGGCTCACAGAATCAATTCATGTATTAATGAAATCTCACAAATCAACAGCAACATCATGTATTTACCTCCTCAAGATGTATAGACTTCACTAGGACTACATGTACAGTACACGCTGGATAACACTTATCATCATGGCTTTGTGGATCATGCATTATCATTAATTTTTTTAAAGTTAATGAACCAGTTTATCACACAACAATCAATTTGATGCTACCGTGGCAATGCATAGCATAAATTACTTCAACCTCCAGTGAGCAAACACACTTTAGTTCTAACATTTAATACGTGCTTCAGTAAATACAATGTACTCAGTTTAATAACAATGTTACATGTTTGTAAAAAACTGCATGTTAAAATGATAAAAGGATGTAGTATGATTGGGGTGGGAGGGACACGAACACTGTAGAGTGATGATGTAAGGGGGTGTGGCAGATATGTATGTATACATGTGGTAACTGAGACATGTCTGTGGTATCCTAGATGTCTATAATTAGGGAGGAGGGGAAGGGGCGTGCTCTCCCAGGGAAAATTATTCTTAATAACTTAGGTACAAGCGTAGCACCTAGGACTACTTCAGACTACTCGAACAGGTTTCTGCATTAATGCATACAGTATAGATCACTCCTGCAGTTGTGCATGTGTTACTGGACAAACTTGAAAAAGGGAAGGGGGTAACTGGGTCAAAAGGAGAGGGGAATCCCCCTTAGCTACACCCTGAAAGAACCCCTGCATGCAGGACAGTGTAAAGAAGACTTTCCAAAAGCAGACTTCAAAACACTTGGAACAAGCTCAAGCTGTACTGGGGCGCAGTGCAAGAAAATATATATAAAGCAAAGGACAAGACCGGCATCAGGCTTGACGAGAGTAGGGATATACACATATATCGATAGGGTGCTTGCATTTTCTGTTACCCACGTACATTTCTCTGTACGCAGGCCGCTAGTCATTGGTTTAAAACTTTCAACAAGAACAAAGACCATATATCATTTCATTGAAAACAACATGTAAGGTAGTAATGGCTAAACTTGTCTACTACATCGATCACATAACCACAAATAATGAATAATGAAAGTAGGTTGGGTGCAAGCCAAATCACATGCAGACGAAAACGATGAACTGCAAGGGAATTACCTTTGCCTGCATGGCCTAATATATGCATTTTCTAACTTATAACAGACTCTGAGGGAAAAGGTCACATACTTTCTAGCTAGAAAGGTCACATACTTTCTAGCTAGAAAGGAACTTTGGGCCTTATTACATCGCTACAAGACAGTCTGAATTATCCTCACATTTTGGTTTTCACCTCATCCCCTATACAATGCAATACTCCATTATTATGTTATATGCACTCATCTATTTTTATGGCCATGTGAAATATTTCTCTACTTCACAAGTGCTTATTGCCTGAAACTCCAAAATCACTTGTCATAGTAGGGTATTCACAAACTTCCACTGGTTTGTGAATACCCCATAAAGACATTTACAATTGACTCAGAGATGCTTAACTGGTTTCCATGGTTTACATTGGCCATTTGGCTACAATCCTACAACATGCATGCATGCATATATAGCACGTCACTTCTTGAGCTGACATGCTAATGATTATCATTCACAAGACCCCAACTGCTCAACAGGTGACACACGCACATCTCAACGTAGTATTGCACTGTACTTGTGGTAGCCTTGTGCATGGTAACACTTAGTCTAGTAGTTTGTCAAACCCACAAAAGGAATCAGCCACACAAGGCGTGTGCACATACAATACCCTGTTGCAAATTGAATGGGAAATTTATGTTTTCAAAGTGAGAGAATTCCATACAAGCAGTCTACACACACCCCGCCACACCAGGAGGAAGTGGTCAATTCCACTGGATTCTGATAGTGAATACTGCAAAGATCCTACCAACTGAAGCCGTCATTGCTCAAAGGAGGAGACTGTGTAGAGTCCCCTGACAGGACCACTACTAAGTGTGATGATGTAACTTGAATGGATGCACACACATGCATGCACCCATGCATGTGCGCACGCACACACACACGCACGCACACACACACACACACACACACACACACACACACACACACACACACACACACACACGTACACACACACACACACACACACACACACACACACACACACACACACACACACACACATACACACACACACCTGGGGTGTAGCAGTATGTACCAGGTTGGTCAGGCAAATTGCCCTTTAACATTTTGTGTATACCTGTGAACTATTTTGTAAGCAGTTTTCATCTTCCTTTAATCAGTGAGAAAAGTAGTCTAATTTTATGGATATTCAGCCATATCAGTTAAATTAGCAGTTTATTTCTGGGATACTGAAGGTCATGCAATGAGTGATTGTGTAATCAAAAAAATAATGGTGATTTTTAACGGTGACTGTTTAATAACAAGCTTAAAAAATGTCATTTTATGAACGAATCAATGCTATTTTCACTTATTTTAGAAATAAACTTACTAGTTTTCACTATTGTTAGCTATTGAAAGGCAAATCTTTCAATAGTCCTGGAAAGATTTAGAACACCTAGCTTCCATTTCTTCCCTAACCTGAAATTGCTGGTTCAGCGGTAGCCAGCCTGCCTGACCTTGCGCTACGCCTATGCACACACATACACGTACACACACACAATAATCACATTAGTAGGTATCCACCCAAGGCGAGTAAAATGTTTGCTACATTTCATAGATGTACATTATATTGAATACACTGGATGATAGATTATTATACATGTCATTGAGCACATGCATACCAATATAAATGAATATTATGACAATATAAATCCCCCAATACATGCAGTGTGCAAATAACACTAAGTTTGATACTAATACCATAAACATACAAAGCTATACATACGTATAAATGACAATATTATGTGCAGCTGCAAAACCAGCCTCCATGCAAAGATCATTAATAATAAAGTGCAAATTAAACTTAATAATTCAACATGTGGTTATCTACAATCACACAGCAACAGTTACTGCCATGTAAATTACATATTGCATAATATGTATACACATACATTAACATACGTTCACAATGTATACAGTATAATTATATAATTCTGTAGCTTTATGGCATAGTACATCATTATAGTACATGCATTAGAGACTAAAATTATAATAACTAGAAAGTCTAGGTATCATGGTTGCGCAAATGAAAGACATTATTGTGGACTACACATGGTAGGAAAGAAGGGGGGAAGGGAAAAAGGCAGTGAACCGGACCAGAGCCAGCAACCTCCAGACCCATAGCCGACACTTTGGCAGCTGAACCACTGGTCACTGCCAACGGGCCCTGATCCATTCCCCCTTAATTCCCTCCTTATATAATAATACATAGTAAATGCTCATTTGCTACATCTACAGTGCATACTAATAACATTATAAGCAGGTTCAGAGCTCGAGGAAGCTATCCAAAACTGGTGGGGCACCTAAACCCGGCCTATGGTTACAATAACTTAACATTCATGATAGCAGTCCTAGATTCCATAAAGCTCTTATAAGTGAGTAACTGTATTTTTGCGGTTTGGCAGGAGAAGTGATAGGGCCATTGTCCAACCTTCCCCAGTTGTTCCTCCAAACCTGAATGAACACTATTAAAGAAATAACTTCTTTAGAGAAAGACCACCCTTATCCATACACCCACATGCACCTTATAATATACTAGTCTAATGTGCGGCGTACAACAATACACTGTATCACCCATATTATACTAAGTACATAACCCTCTCGATTGGTAAAGATCACCCCTTTGGACACGCCATCTTTGGCAAGTCCCCGAGAGTGGTCTAGCTCACAAAGGTTGGGGTACCACTGCATCTTCGAAGCATTCACTGAATCAGATATTGCCATGGTGTGTCATTGAAGAGGGTAGGCTGGGAAACCCTAGATATGCACATATACCATTTAATTAAGTTACAATTATTTTGACTAAGGTCCACACTGTACAGGCTTACATGGACAGACAGGAGACTTCCTCATAAAACACATAAAAAGAGAAGGATCCAACAACCAGGTGATTTCGGACAGTATCCCCATCGGTCACTGTAGTAAACAGATATGGCTACAGCTCCTGCTCCTGCCGTGAGAGACGCAGGTGTAGCATACACTCAAGGTAACGCACCAGCAGAGGTTGTTCAAGATGGCAACATTCAAACTGGATATTATGTTAACCAGCAAGCTGTTACAGTAGGAGCGGTGGGCAGCACTGTACAAGTAGGTGATTGCATATACAACAAAACTAACTTCTACATTCAGCAGACAAGCCTGTACACACCGACAAGGAGATTACGGACTTTCATCAGCAATTTGTGGTTCCACACAGGAATGATCACTGGGTTGATCGTTCAGTACACTATACTGCTTGTACTATCTTGTGTATTGGGCAAGATTGAGCCATCAGTTGGCCGATACATAGGATGTCTGATAGTTGGCCTCATAGCTCTGCTTAGTGCTGTACCGGGCTTACTAGCATGCATTCAACACCTTCACGTCATACGATGTACCATACCCTGGGTCCTGCGGCAACCTGTGGTGCCCAACCTAGTCCTGGGGAACCAGCACCTGGAAGTGACCATCGCCAACCTGGAAGGTGCCTACCTCACTGCCTACAACAGAGGAGTTGGACTCGTGTGTCAGACGACGGGAAAAATCAAATTTCAAGTTTTGAGCAGCGAAGCAGTTACAACAATACAACTCACAGTGGCTACCTCAATATGTTACACTATACTCATAGGTCTAGTGCTCCTAGGTTTGTTCATCGTTGACATTGTCAGTTTTGTGCACATTCTTGTATTGAGATGACTTCTAGTCTTCACGGATAATTGGAAATAATGCTAATGAAAATTAAAAATTGACGAAGTGGACAGACTTGGGCTTTGAAACTACAATGAAACTTCTCTAGTCTGACACCTCTGTAATCCGACATTCTCTCTAATCCAGCCATCTAATGAGGTATTGGTAAGAGGCACTCCATAATCCGACAACCTCCTAATCCGATATTATTCTCAGGTCACATTAAGTGTCAGATTAGAGAAGTTCTACTGTAATTCGGGTGTTTTGGCACGTACCGTTCAAATGTGCAGTTGTAATTTATAGGATCACTCGGTTTCTTACAAACTACGATGCAATGTTTTAGAGACCACAATACTGTAATTCTTATTTTAAGTTATAATACTGTACTTGGAATACTCATATGCATGCTGCATACATAGATCACTGCATTTGACACAATTTAAACTTCAGCCCTCCACTGACATCTCGTCTGCAGCTCACAGGGTGTCAGATTACAGAGGTTCCACAGCATATACTGTACATACGTACGTCCATAGATTGAGGACACATACATATGTACGCACATGATATGCTGCACAGTAGAAGAGCACGATGTATAGCTAGAAACATAACATTGTGTAGTCAAGTATAGTATAGCCTTATACATACAGTACAATACATACATACTGTACAATAAAGCTACAAGTTTATTGTGCAAGTTAGCCTTCAAAAACCCAATTTCGTGTATACGTATATACACATGAACCTAATTCGTAAATTCCCTATTATAGTAATAGTTTCAGCCTTGTAATTTATAATTTACGCAAGTTATAAGTTCTTTGAGGGGGAATTCCCTTGTCTAATTTGCATAAAAATAAGTTTCACATAAAAATGGTTTTCTCAATAATAACCTACATACCTACCATGCTACACAAAATGCACACCTTACCTCCTCAAAACTTAGTAGGGTACTCTTCTCTCATGGTACAGATTCCAGGAAGCTATGAATACAATAAGCAACACTTTTAGCGCACATCTGCATGCATTCACCCACAAACACATGCACACATATGCATGTACACACACACACACACACACACACACACACACACACACACACACACACACACACACACACACACACACACACACACACACACACACACACACACACACACACACACACACACACACATGCACACACACACACACACACACACACACACACACACACACACACACACACACACACACACACACACACACACAGCTACCACACACATGCACGCACGCACGCACGCACGCACACACGCATGCACACACTTTACACTCCACTTCCGGTCATCCCTACACTTAGTCTACTACAATAACTGGTACAGTAGTCCATAATGTGTATACTATATACAGATCCCCCAAGCTCAACATAACAAATTGAAACTAAAAATCAATAGTCAATATCAACAGTGTTGGTTAAGGTTTGTACCCAGCTATGAATACCGGCTACCTGTTTGTGGAGGTGACCCTCAGTTTTGTGCACCCTTCAGCAGGCCCTCATCTGGAAATTGTTGAGGGGATGCAAGGGGAACTGAGAAAAAGCTATGTACACATATACTCAGTACAGTAGACCCTCACTTATCCGCACTCAATGGGACCCCAGCTTGTGTTCAGACATGTGAAATACCCGTATGTGTAAAATACATGTAATAGAGAACTACAAGAACAGTTGCATGCATGAGGAAGCATTGTTGACTCATGCATACATGTGGTAGAGCTTTCATATGTTACCTGAAGTAGAATGTAAGAATGCACAAATAATACACTTTGCAAATTTATAGACTATACACTACAATATTGTTCTGTATTATAGAGTGCCAATGTACAGG
>CAUJGJ010000264.1:1153700-1171200 GCA_963170055.1 Halisarca cf. caerulea | reverse complement strand
TGTAATGAGGACACCATTGGGACAACAGTAAACAGTCCTGTACAGTGGAACCTCTGTAATGAGGACACCATTGGGACCACAGTAAACAGTCCTATACAGTGGAACCTCTGTAATGAGGACACCATTGGGACCACAGTAAACAGTCCTGTACAGTGGAACCTCTGTAATGAGGACACCATTGGGACCACAGTAAACAGTCCTGTACAGTGGAACCTCTGTAATGAGGACACCATTGGGACAACAGTAAACAGTCCTGTACAGTGGAACCTCTGTAATGAGGACACCATTGGGACCACAGTAAACAGTCCTGTACAGTGGAACCTCTGTAATGAGGACACCATTGGGACAACAGTAAACAGTCCTGTACAGTGGAACCTCTATAATGAGGACACCATTGAGACCACAGTAAACAGTCCTGTACAGTGAAGCCTATACAGTAAGGACACCATTGGGACCACAGTAAACTGTTCTGTATATGGAGGTGTCCCTGTTTCAGAGGTTTCAAATATACAGTTCCAATGTTGGAGGGATTTCAAAAGGGGTAAAAGCAATGGACCAGAGTCCTGTCAGAGGAAACCATTGGACTGTATCATCACCTCACTGTCAGAAGTCCTTCAATGGAGGTTGTAGGAGGGGTATAAAAATTAATATTACATTTGTACACATAATATTATTCACATGGTAATAATTATATTCATTCATCTCTGACCACAAGGAAAACTTCAGTGCCTCCATAACCTGCCAAAACTTTAAGAGATCTGTACACTGTGGACTGCCAGAACAATTATTGGTAAACAGTTAGCAAGAACAATTATTGGTAAACAGAATTCTTATCTCTACAACTGGAAATGGCTCTGGATTATAACAGAAAAAATGACAGAACAGATATGTTGGCGGACAACCAGTACGCAAGACAGGTTAGAGTTGGGAGCAATGAACTGGGGCAGGCTCATCACGATGTAGTGACAGTGAAAAATACAGGGCACATTGTGAACACTCCTGATTCCTTACATGCTGAAGCAAACTTCTACATACAGCAAAGTAGGGAATACTTTCCTTCAAACCCGATGTGTGGTTTTTGCGAGTGTAGATGCTTCAAAACTATCACGACATGTTTGTGCTGTTTTCTACTTGCTCTGCTTATCACTGTATCGTGTTTGGTGGGGCTCCTTGACAGGGATCAGGCAGTGATGGCAGCATGTATAGGAATGAGTGTACTAGCAATAGTATGCTGTACACCACTTCTGTGCCTGTTCTGCCAACACTGCTGTGTGGTGTGTTGCACCATACCCACAGTACTTAATCAACCTGTGAAGGCCGATTTGGGACACAAAAACGAACACCTTGAAGTTGCCATCAATTCTGAAGATGCTATTTATGTGAAAGGTCAAGGCGGTGTTGTCGGAGTAGTTGCTCAAGCAAGGGACACGGTCCGTATACATGTTCTCAGTACACAGGCAGTGGAAAGGATCAAGTGTGCTGTTTGCTGCTCTGTTTGCTGTTGTCTGTCAGTACTACTTCTAGCCTTGTGGGCGCCTGCCATGCTAGCTGTTAGCATAGTGAAGTTCACCTCTACCAACAGCACTGAACCATCGCCTTAACTACTGTAAGATTTCAATGCAAATTTACCTGACCTTGCTTAATTTTACAATGACAATGTGCACTTGTATGGGTACAGAGTACTTTCAAATTTGAAACGTACATGCAATCATAATGGTAGACACTACTTCACTGTTATTTTTTCTGTTTTTCTATGAATTGTTTATTTCCTGTATCTGGCCACAGCATCACTTGTTGATGTCTGACCATCAGCCATGATCACAGCTAGAATTCACATATCCTTACAGGACTTCATCTCAATTACATGTGGTTGTAAAGCTACATTCAATTCAATTAAAGTCAATATTGTAGTAAAACTCACCATGCCTGTATGATCCGTGTATTCATATATAGTTTCGCATTCAAACAAGTCCGCAGCATTCATCATTAATTGTCATGATGCTACTTCAGTTTACTTCTCAACGAAGTAGTTTGAAATATTCACAGCAAATTTAAAATCATTGTTCATTGTAATGATTTTCAAATGAAATTTCCATGAATATAAAATTAAATTGACCACTGCATGATTTTACATGTGTCGGTATTCTGAAGGACATAATACCAGAAAACGACATTCAATCACAATAAATACACACACTGTCATGTATGTGTAGGTAGGTACAATAAAACAGTATTGATTCCGTTAATGATACTATATTCGTTACATATTATGTGTGTGTTGTGTGAAAGCTGAGCACAATACAGTGCTGATAGTAGACTAGCTGAACCTCTATAATGAGGACACAATTAGGACCTCAATAAACAGTCTTGTACAGTGTAACCTCTACAATAAGGACACCATTGAGACCATAGTGAATAGTCCTGTACAGTGGAACCTCTATACTAAGGACACCATCAGGACCACAGTAAACAGTCCTTTACAATGAACCTACATACGTATGTATTAACCACGACACAAAGAGGACAACAGTAAACAGTCCTGCACAAAGAAAAACTGGACTATATGATCACCTCATTTGCAAAAGAGTCCTTTCACAGAAGTTTCAAAATTGAATCAAGTAGCCATAATATCACAAAAGGTGAATGAGTTAAGAATATCCTATACCCTAATTCTGGGTGCCACTTACAGTAGCCTCTGGCCAGCTAAAGGCTCCACAGTTCAAATAAGAATACCCTATCTATTGTATATACAAATATTATGGAGTACGGTAGTACTCCATATGTGGGATTGACACGGAAAAACACAGCCGCCACACATTAGCGCAAATTCATTTTCGCCCAAAAACTAACAGAATGAAGAGTCAATGGCTTTTAAAAGCGGATTTTAGGACATTTTGACACACCAGTTACAAGGCAAAGTAGTTAAAAAACTTTGTAAGTGCATGTCCTTAAAGAAATTCGAGGCACCAACTTTGAAGTATGGGTCCACAACACCAGTAGCATGTCAAGATAATTCTTCTCGTCTTCTTCTCGAATTAAGCTACAGGTTGCCAGGAAGGTTCTATGAGTCTCATCTCTCACCGCTGAGCTCGAATTGGTAGCATCAAGCGCCTTTTGCAGGTTTTGAAGCAGTATGTACATTTCTTAATGAAGAAAATTTCTATAGGCAAATCCCATACATTCGCCAGATCAGCCATCTTCGGATCATCGAGATGGCTACGCGAGACTAGGCACACGGGTACGTACACAAGACCAAGCGTTTGATGATCGTCGACTTTATCGCTCTTTTGTTCGAGCCTTTGTTTCCAGGTGCATGTGGGTACATAGCATAGTTTAGTTTCTTATCTCACACCACTCGATTGTGTTCCTTCTCAACTGCAGTGGAAACCTTCTTCAGACTCTATTACCGTTTCGCTTTGAAGGAAAAACTGTACAAACAAGGGTGTATAAAAACCATTTAAAAATGGTAAAAGGATGTAAGATTGACACAGGGGGATGCAAAAAAAGCTTTATCAAAAAAGGATCCTCCAAAAACTCTTGAAACAAGGGCAAATTGCAAAACAGGCACAGGGCTAGGTGGGCAAAGGACAAGACAGACATAGGGCTAGACGAGCATAGGGCTACACATACATGAGGCTAGACGGGTATAGGGCCAGACAGAGTTTAATTGGACTGAGTGTACACTGTACAAATTCCTACATCCCACAGCACATGCGTGTATGTGCTGCACATGAGGGATGTAGGAAGATGTTTCAAGAGTTTTTGGAGGATCATTTTTTGAGAAAGCCTTTTGCACAGTCCTGTGTCAATCCTACATCCTTTTACCATTTTTAAATGGTTTTTATACACCCTTGTTATACTATTATACCTATTCTAAGGGGGTACAATATATTACATTTGTACACATAATATTATTCACATGGTAATAATTATATTCATTCATCTCTGACCACAAGGAAAACTTCAGTGCCTCCATAACCTGCCAAAACTTTAAGAGATCTGTACACTGTGGACTGCCAGAACAATTATTGGTAAACAGTTAGCAAGAACAATTATTGGTAAACAGAATTCTTATCTCTACAACTGGAAATGGCTCTGGATTATAACAGAAAAAATGACAGAACAGATATGTTGGCGGACAACCAGTACGCAAGACAGGTTAGAGTTGGGAGCAATGAACTGGGGCAGGCTCATCACGATGTAGTGACAGTGAAAAATACAGGGCACATTGTGAACACTCCTGATTCCTTACATGCTGAAGCAAACTTCTACATACAGCAAAGTAGGGAATACTTTCCTTCAAACCCGATGTGTGGTTTTTGCGAGTGTAGATGCTTCAAAACTATCACGACATGTTTGTGCTGTTTTCTACTTGCTCTGCTTATCACTGTATCGTGTTTGGTGGGGCTCCTTGACAGGGATCAGGCAGTGATGGCAGCATGTATAGGAATGAGTGTACTAGCAATAGTATGCTGTACACCACTTCTGTGCCTGTTCTGCCAACACTGCTGTGTGGTGTGTTGCACCATACCCACAGTACTTAATCAACCTGTGAAGGCCGATTTGGGACACAAAAACGAACACCTTGAAGTTGCCATCAATTCTGAAGATGCTATTTATGTGAAAGGTCAAGGCGGTGTTGTCGGAGTAGTTGCTCAAGCAAGGGACACGGTCCGTATACATGTTCTCAGTACACAGGCAGTGGAAAGGATCAAGTGTGCTGTTTGCTGCTCTGTTTGCTGTTGTCTGTCAGTACTACTTCTAGCCTTGTGGGCGCCTGCCATGCTAGCTGTTAGCATAGTGAAGTTCACCTCTACCAACAGCACTGAACCATCGCCTTAACTACTGTAAGATTTCAATGCAAATTTACCTGACCTTGCTTAATTTTACAATGACAATGTGCACTTGTATGGGTACAGAGTACTTTCAAATTTGAAACGTACATGCAATCATAATGGTAGACACTACTTCACTGTTATTTTTTCTGTTTTTCTATGAATTGTTTATTTCCTGTATCTGGCCACAGCATCACTTGTTGATGTCTGACCATCAGCCATGATCACAGCTAGAATTCACATATCCTTACAGGACTTCATCTCAATTACATGTGGTTGTAAAGCTACATTCAATTCAATTAAAGTCAATATTGTAGTAAAACTCACCATGCCTGTATGATCCGTGTATTCATATATAGTTTCGCATTCAAACAAGTCCGCAGCATTCATCATTAATTGTCATGATGCTACTTCAGTTTACTTCTCAACGAAGTAGTTTGAAATATTCACAGCAAATTTAAAATCATTGTTCATTGTAATGATTTTCAAATGAAATTTCCATGAATATAAAATTAAATTGACCACTGCATGATTTTACATGTGTCGGTATTCTGAAGGACATAATACCAGAAAACGACATTCAATCACAATAAATACACACACTGTCATGTATGTGTAGGTAGGTACAATAAAACAGTATTGATTCCGTTAATGATACTATATTCGTTACATATTATGTGTGTGTTGTGTGAAAGCTGAGCACAATACAGTGCTGATAGTAGACTAGCTGAACCTCTATAATGAGGACACAATTAGGACCTCAATAAACAGTCTTGTACAGTGTAACCTCTACAATAAGGACACCATTGAGACCATAGTGAATAGTCCTGTACAGTGGAACCTCTATACTAAGGACACCATCAGGACCACAGTAAACAGTCCTTTACAATGAACCTACATACGTATGTATTAACCACGACACAAAGAGGACAACAGTAAACAGTCCTGCACAAAGAAAAACTGGACTATATGATCACCTCATTTGCAAAAGAGTCCTTTCACAGAAGTTTCAAAATTGAATCAAGTAGCCATAATATCACAAAAGGTGAATGAGTTAAGAATATCCTATACCCTAATTCTGGGTGCCACTTACAGTAGCCTCTGGCCAGCTAAAGGCTCCACAGTTCAAATAAGAATACCCTATCTATTGTATATACAAATATTATGGAGTACGGTAGTACTCCATATGTGGGATTGACACGGAAAAACACAGCCGCCACACATTAGCGCAAATTCATTTTCGCCCAAAAACTAACAGAATGAAGAGTCAATGGCTTTTAAAAGCGGATTTTAGGACATTTTGACACACCAGTTACAAGGCAAAGTAGTTAAAAAACTTTGTAAGTGCATGTCCTTAAAGAAATTCGAGGCACCAACTTTGAAGTATGGGTCCACAACACCAGTAGCATGTCAAGATAATTCTTCTCGTCTTCTTCTCGAATTAAGCTACAGGTTGCCAGGAAGGTTCTATGAGTCTCATCTCTCACCGCTGAGCTCGAATTGGTAGCATCAAGCGCCTTTTGCAGGTTTTGAAGCAGTATGTACATTTCTTAATGAAGAAAATTTCTATAGGCAAATCCCATACATTCGCCAGATCAGCCATCTTCGGATCATCGAGATGGCTACGCGAGACTAGGCACACGGGTACGTACACAAGACCAAGCGTTTGATGATCGTCGACTTTATCGCTCTTTTGTTCGAGCCTTTGTTTCCAGGTGCATGTGGGTACATAGCATAGTTTAGTTTCTTATCTCACACCACTCGATTGTGTTCCTTCTCAACTGCAGTGGAAACCTTCTTCAGACTCTATTACCGTTTCGCTTTGAAGGAAAAACTGTACAAACAAGGGTGTATAAAAACCATTTAAAAATGGTAAAAGGATGTAAGATTGACACAGGGGGATGCAAAAAAAGCTTTATCAAAAAAGGATCCTCCAAAAACTCTTGAAACAAGGGCAAATTGCAAAACAGGCACAGGGCTAGGTGGGCAAAGGACAAGACAGACATAGGGCTAGACGAGCATAGGGCTACACATACATGAGGCTAGACGGGTATAGGGCCAGACAGAGTTTAATTGGACTGAGTGTACACTGTACAAATTCCTACATCCCGCAGCACATGCGTGTATGTGCTGCACATGAGGGATGTAGGAAGATGTTTCAAGAGTTTTTGGAGGATCATTTTTTGAGAAAGCCTTTTGCACAGTCCTGTGTCAATCCTACATCCTTTTACCATTTTTAAATGGTTTTTATACACCCTTGTTATACTATTATACCTATTCTAAGGGGGTACAATATATTACATTTGTACATAATAATGTTCACACAGTATTAATTATATTCATTAGTCTCTGACCACAAGGAAAATTTCAGTGCCTCCGTACCAAACCTTCAGAGATTTCTACACTCTGGTCTGTCAGAACAATTGTTAGTAAACAGTTTCTATATATTATATTCCTATAACTAAGAATGGCTCTGGATATTAACAGAGGAAATGAGAGAACAGGTCTGTTGGCAGGCAATCAGTATTCAAGACAGGTTAGGGTTGGGAACAATGAACTGGGGCAGGCTCACCGCGATGTAGTGACAGTGAAAAATACAGGGCGTACTGTGAGTGCTCCTGATTCCTTACATGCTGAAACTAACTTCTACATCCAGCAAAGTAGGGAATACTTTCCTTCAAAACCGATGTGTGGTTTTTGCGAGTGTAGATGCTTCAAAACTATCACGACATGTTTGTGCTGTTTTCTACTTGCTCTTCTTATCACTGTATCGTGCTTGGTGGGGCTCCTCGACAGGGATCATGCAGTGATGGCAGCATGTATAGGAATGAGTGTACTGGCAATAGTATGCTGTACACCACTTCTGTGCCTGTTCTGCCAACACTGCTGTGTGGTGTGTTGCACCATACCCACAGTACTTAATCAACCTGTGAAGGCCGATTTGGGATACAAAAACCAACACCTTGAAGTCGCCATCAATTCTGAAGATGCTGTTTACATGAAAGGCCGAGGTGGTGTTGTCAGAGTAGTTGCTCAAGCAAGGGACACGGTCCGTATACATGTTCTCAGTACACAGGCAGTGGAAAGGATTAAGCGTGCTGCTTGCTATTCTATTTGCTGCTGTCTGTCAGTACTACTACTAGCCTTGTGGGCGCCTGCCATGCTAGCTGTTAGCATAGTGAAGTTCACCTCTACCAACAGCACTGAACCATCACCTTAACTACTGTAAGATTTCAATGTAAATTACTTCACCTTGTTTAATTCTACATTTACAATGTGCACTTGTATGGGTACAGAGTACTTTCAAATTTGAAATGTACATACAGTCATAATGGTAGACACTACTTCTTTGCTATTTTGTTTTTTGTTTTTCTATTAATTGTTCATTTCCTGTATCTGGCCACAGCATCAGCTTGTTGATGTCTGACCATCAGCCATGATCACAGCTAGAATTCCCATATCCTTACAGGACTTCATCTCAATTACATGTGGTTGTAAAGCTTCATTCAATTGAATCAAAGTCGATCAATATTGTAGTAAAATTCACCATGCCTGTATTATCTGCATATTCATATATAGTTTGACATTCAAACAATTCTGCAACAGTCATCATTAATTGCCATGATGCTACTTCAGTTTACTTCTCAAAGTAGTTTGAAATATTCACAGCAAATATAAAATCCTTGTTCACAGAAATGATTTTTAAATGAAATAGAAAATTAAATTGACCACTGCATGATTTCACATGTGTCGGTATACTGAAGGACAGACTACCATAAAATGACATTCAATCACAATGAACATGCACACTGTCATGTGTGTGTGGTAGGTACAATAAAAAATACTGATTCCGTTAATCATGCTATATATATATATATATATATTCGTGACATGTGTGTGTTGTGCATGTCAAAGCTGAGCACGATACAGTGCTGATAGTAGACTGAACCTCTATAAGGATGACAGAATTGGAACCTCAATAAACAGTCTTGTAGAGACACCATTCAGACCACAGTGAATAGTCCTGCACAGTGCATGGAACCTCTATAATAAGGACACCATTGGGACCACAGTGAACAGTCCTTTACAGTGGAACCTCTATAATAAGGACACCATCAGGACCACAGTGAACAGTCCTGTACAGTGAACCTACATACATATGTATATACCACGGACACAAAGAGGACAACAATAAACAGTCCTGCGCAAAGAAGAACCGTATTATGACACCATTAGGATGCACTTAACAGCCTTGTACGGTGAAGCCTCTATAGTAAGGACACTATTTGGACCACAGTAAACTGTCCTATATATGGTCTGAGGTGTCCTTATTTCGGAGGGTTTGAATGTACACATGTCAATGTGAGAAAATTCAAAAGGAGCAAAAGCAATGGAGTCCTGTCAGAGGACACCATTGGACTGTATGATCACCTCATTTGCAGAAGAGTCCTTTGACCCAAGTTTCAAAAGTACATCGAATAGCCATAATATTACAAAAGGTGAATGATCTACTGTATATACAAATATATTATACTATTATACATATTCTAGGGGGGTATTATATTACATTTGTACGCATGATGCTCACATGGTAATAATTATATTCATTAGTCTCTGACCACAAGGAAAACTTCAGTGCCTCCGTACCAAACCTTCACAGATCTGTACACTCTGGTCTGTCAGAACAATTGTTGGTAAACAGTTACTATTTTTATCCCTATAACTAAGAATGGCTCTGGATATTAACAGAGGAAATGAGAGAACAGGTCTGTTGGCTGACAACCAGTATTCAAGACAGGTTAGGGTTGGGAACAATGAACTGGGGTACGTTCACCACGATGTATTGACAGTGAAAAATACAGGGCGTAGTGTGAGTACTCCTGATTCCTTACATGCTGAAACTAACTTCTACATCCAGCAAAGTAGGAAATACTTCCCTTTAAAACCGATGTGCAATTTCTGCGAATGTAGATACTTAAAAACTGTCACAACATATTGGTGCTGTTTTCTACTTGCTCTTCTTATCACTGTATCGTGCTTGGTGGGGCTCCTCGACAGGGATCATGCAGTGATGGCAGCATGTATAGGAATGAGTGTACTGGCAATAGTATGCTGTACACCACTTCTGTGCCTGTTCTGCCAGCACTGCTGTGTGGTGTGTTGCACCATACCCACAGTACTAAATCAACCCGTGAAGGCTAATTTGAGACGCAAGAACGAACACCTTGAAGTTGCCATCAATTCTGAAGATGCTATTTATGTGAAAGGTCAAGGTGGTGTTGTTGGAGCAGTTGCCCAAGCAAGGGACACGGTCCGTATACATGTTCTCAGTACAAAGGCAGTGAAAAGGATCAAGCGTGCTGCTTGCTATTCTATTTGCTGCTGTCTGTCAGTACTACTTCTAGCCTTGTGGGCACCTGCCATGCTAGCTGTTAGCATAGTGAAGTTCAACTCTACCAACAGCACTGAACCATCATCTTAACTAAGATTTCAAAGTATCTTCACCTGATAATGTTTCAACCTTGGCAGTTTGAACTTGTATAGGCAGAGAGTATGTTCTTTCAAATTAAAACTAGTACTTTAACAGTTATATAATGATCGATAAACACTACTTCACTATTACATTAAATAAAAAGTCATTATTGTAATATATTCACCATGCCCGATTCACATTTTCACATTTGAACATATCCACAACATTCATTATACTGCCATGTTACTTCAGTTTACTTCTCAACAAAGTATGCAGTACAGTTTGAATTATTCACAGCAAGTTTAAAACTACTGTTCATTATAATTATAATGATTTTTAAATGAAATTTCCACGAATAGAAAACTAAATTAAACACTGCATGTATGCTTTCAAATGTGTCGGTATATGGAAAGGACAGAAAAGCAGGAAACAGTATATACAGTACTGTAACAGTGACCCCTCTTATAACAAACTCCCCAAACAGGAAAAACCTCTAACCTCCCCAAACAGACTACTTTTGAGGGTCATGACAGATTGCTATACACAATAATATATATACAACCTCTGAATAGTGGAAACCTCCATACAACAACTGTTCCCAAAGTGTCTGCTATAGAGAGGTGCCGCTATATTCAATCACAATGCACGTGAACACTGTCACGTAGGTAGGTACAACAAACATAATGTTCCGTTGATGATAGTATATTTGTTATTCTTGTATGTGACTGTCAAAGCTAAGCATGATTTGGTTCAATTCTACAAAATTAATCTAAGTTTCTCATGCAAACAATACTAGTTTGATAGGAATTAATGAAAAACTACAGCATACACATGCATACCACCTTCAGAACGCATACATGCACAACATATACAGCTGGCCACCTCACAAATTCTACAGGATAAACTTGATGTTACTGCATATAGATATGACGGAATATGTCTCCAATATGTATGTATACATAATGTAACCAGGTGTATACTGAAAGTACTATGCATGTTGGTGCACATATATATACATATATACATGAAACCACTCATACACATGTCCGTACTACCGCACATCAGGAAATTCTCACAGTACAACAAGTAATTCGAGTTAAAAACTCGTGGGGGCTGCCACCCCACACACTCGAATTACTTGCAAAACATTGAAGGGTTAGTACACAGCTGAACATTCATTGAACATACTGTTTATTGTAACTGGACGATTGTTTTGAAAACAATTGCCATATTTGGCAATTGTTTTCAAAACAATTCCTATAACTCATTTCTGTATAAATTCATACTTCTCTATTACTATTATATAAATTCTCTATTATAAGACTTTTCTTTAAATCTATATTATATATATATATATATATATATATATATATATATATATATATATCGGACGAGCGTTACACACCGGAAGTCCAAATGAAAACAATATAAAAATTTCTCGGCCAGCCTCATTTCTGGGGGTCATAAATTTTTGTGGATAAAAATATTCGTGGTCTCTGGTTGGAGATTGCACAACAATAGTTCCTCTCTTGTTTTGCAAGCGTTTGCCTCTCCTAACGAACAAAATTGTGTCTTAAGTTAGTTTGTTTATCCTATAGGCGTAGGTAGTACAGTGAATTCTCGCTAATCCGCCACTGCTTTATCCACCAAACCCTTCTATCCGCCATCAATTTTGTGCATGAACTATTACAAAAGACTGCAAATGGATTTGGATAATCTGCCCATGTTCTTCAAAAGGAATTGTGGTGGATTAATGAGAGTTCACTGTATTTGAATCTCTCGAGAGTGAACTGGCAAGATCTAGCAGGTGAACTGTAGTCCTTTCGGAGGTTCTTTGTCTTTGTTAACGTCATGGAAGCTTGAAGACTATTGGCAAAGATTCATACATAGCTACGTTCCTTAAGCTTACAAAAGCGAACCCAAGGAAAAGGAAGACTAAAAATCTAAACAAAGTATATTGATCCTTGCATGCAAACAAATCTATATGAGCAAAAGCGGTCGTGGCGATACACAATCCCGTCCACAGCCTTTATTTTCATTGAAGTACGCGAATGAATAATTTCATGGATCCTTTCGAACTACGAAAAACACAAAATTGATTAGCCACGAACATTTTCTGACATACGGTTATAAGATAAAGTGCAACAGTGATTTCATACACACACATGCAAGCACATGCAAACACATACAAGTGTATGTACAAATGCACACAATCCTGAACATGTATACACACCTTTACAGTGTACACAAAACACACATATACTTATCACACCCACACACCCACACATGTACACACACACACACACACACACACACACACACACACACACACACACACACTGCTAATTATGTATGCATATCAAAAAGGTCAGAATTACAGGTTTAGATAAGAGGATTGTGCTTTATTGAGTTTACTTTCAGTTTACTCATGTACAGTCAAAACAAACGAATGTAACATAATACATCTGGCTCAACACACCTGGTCATTGCTGCCTGGGCTTAACGAGCTGGTGGGAGGTCAACAGAACACATGCGGCCATTGCTTTTGGTTTGACCCATTCTTCATTGTGCCGTTCCTTCCAAAGCAGCACAGCACACTGGGGTTCTCAACCAATGACAAGCAAAACTTGAAGATTCCTACAATGGAAGGTGTGTACATACTGCCAAATACTTAACTACAACGAAATTAACCTGTATAATGTGGACACCTTGGGGACTGCCAAGAGCTAGCATCCTGATTTTCCAGGGCTACGCCACTATGTCATTCATATGAGTATGAGAATTGGGGCATTATACTCCAAATTCTACATATACTATATGTCCACTTTATACAGGTGTCCAGATTTTCAAGTATCCTGAATAGCAGGTTTCACTGTATGTACATGTATGGGGAGAGGCAATGTACTGTGCTAGTACTAGCGGCTGGCCTGTGCATCAAACAAACGCAGCAGGTCACACAGTACAAAGTGGACACACAAGACTTGGAATAGATCCACCGACTGTTGAACAGCCTGTAATTCCTCGTATCAAATATTCAGCAGTATACTTGAGTCTTAAGTATACTGTGAATCAGAGAAAACATGCACTCTCTATATAACCGTATATATATAGACGTATTGCATAGGGAGTCTATGGAGAAACGAAGGACTAGCAATGCAAACAAGTTTAGCTTGAGCGGTTTTCCCAAATTAGACAATCTATATCACTTTGAATAAACTTTACCTGTATGTAAGATGAAATATCTGCGGTACTAATGAATAATAGAAGAGTATTCGCTGAATATTTTCCAAGTTTTTCTCAGAATACAAGCCAACTCCGTGGGCATCTGGCGCGGAATATCACGTGACTATGTGTATCAGCAAGCGAGAATATTTTGTGTGATACATACTCATTCAAACTGTATAAATTATTCCAGTGTACAATGAACATAACAGCCGATTCTTTGGACGGGAAGTATTTCTGGTCCGACTCGGATGGTGAGTGCCTCTTTATTTCGTTAATTGTGTTTAATTTTCCGCATGAGTACCAATAATTGAGGAAAGACTCTCTTCATGTCACAGTACAAAAGAATATTTTCGTACTCCCCAACTTGAAGAAATGGGCCGGGGCTTACGTGGCGTATGACGCTGAAATTCCCATCATAAGCGCTCTCCAGACACCGCAATTCCTTCTTTTGTCGGCCAACGCCTTTCCTTCGTATAAACGATCAATACTTCTATTGTCAAGCGTGTAGTGTACCCATAGATACTCTATACGTCGCACCGTACTACAAAGGGAAACCCCCTAGTCCTCCCACTCACTTTCCAAAGTTTCCCCAGCATTGAATTACTATTGGCCAAGAAGCCCTAGTGATGCTCCCAGATGATTTTTCCTGTATATAATAGACATGCCTCCAATATGCTGAATACCCTACCAAAAGTGTGGTTGTGTTTACCCTGAACACACACACACACACACGTACACACACACACACACACACACACACACACACACACACACGCACGCACACACATACACACACACCACTCGTGGCAAAGGGATAGAGTTGACAACTTGTGGTTGTATGATCAGTGACCCTTGTGATCCCCTTCTCTTTAGACAATTCCGCTGACAGTGCAGAAAATGGCAGCTCCCACCTAAAATCAACTGGGGTACTGTCACAAGAGGGAAGCATCCGATCACTACAGCAATCTCACATGCCCACAATCACCTCCACATTGTCATCATCCCATGTTACCATGACAACAGTACAATTACCGACATCTCATGTAACCATGACGACAGTACAAGCAATCGGAGAAACACCTCATGTAACTATGACAACAACTTCCTCAACCACAAATACATTGTCAGTAAACATGATGACACTGAACTCGAGTCACACAAGTTCTGCAGACCCTTCATCACATGATAGAAAACAGATTTCACTCGAACACATACAAGGTTTGTGTGTTGGTACTTTTCATGCATGTATCTACCGCAATGGTGGCTTCTGTTATATGCACATATTCACACACACACACACACACACACACACACACACACACACACACACACACACACACACACACACACACACACACACACACACACAAATGTATGCACATATTCACACACACACACACACACACACACACACACACACACACACACACACACACACACACACACACACACACACACACACACACACACACACACACACACACACAAACACACACACACAAACACACACACACATACACATAAGAATAAAGAGCAGCTTGTGACTTTTCTGTATTTTAACTGGAACAGCATCAGCAGGTGTGTTTTTTGGACACGTTTGCAATGTGTATTTGCATATGTAGTTATATTATTATGTACGTATGTTTAGGTTCCTACGTGATTTTAGTTTCATTTTGTAAGCCATTGTTGATTCTACAAAGATGCAGCAGAAAAAATTCAAATCCAGCACACACTGGGTCTCAAATAAAGTGTTGTGATGTTTTTTTACATTATCAATTGTTTTGTGGTTTTTGTTACTACAGCAACTGTTCACTCACCTTGGGAGAAATGGCTGATCAAGAAAGCAAAAGATGACTATGAGAAGAAGAAGATATCCAAAGCTGCCAGAGTGAGCGTGGGTTTGACTGAATACACACAAACACACACATGTACGCACATACAAACACACGCACAAACACACATGCACACACACACACACACACACACACACACACACACACACACACACACACACACACACACACACACACACACACACACACACACACACACACACACACACACACATTACATTCTTAATGTACAGGCCGACAGAAAGAAGAAAGATGCTGAGCTATCCAAGCAGGCTGCTGCAAAGATGAAGCTTGCTGAACAACATCATTGTGAATGGGTAAAGTATAGTGTTGAAGCTGAGAGGAAACAGCGACACAAGGAGAAGAGAGAGAAAGAGGAACAGCAAAGGAGGAATCTTAAGGTGAGTTTAGTGAAGCAAATGAATATAACCACTCATATCAAGAAGTACACACACCATCCACACACACCACATGCACCTGCACACAGCCATTGAAGTGGCAAACTATTGTGTAGATTTGTATCAGTCAGTTCTTGCTGTTCTTATCCTGTCTTTCATATATATACGTATATGTCTACTTAGAAACAAGAAGAAGTTAAGACAAAGGCTGAGGAAAGCTTTGAGCATTGGAAGAAAGAGAAGGAAAAACAAAGAAAGCATGAACTGAAGAAGCAGCAGATTGAGGAGGAACTGAAGGTCCGTACATGTGTACAGTATACTATACTATATGTACGTATGTACATTTCTTTTCACCTACACAGTGACCTTAGAATAATGTAGAAGTAGCTGTTGCACACAAGTTGAAAGTGCACAGCCATCTGAGCTGGGAGAGGGGGGCCTACTTATGCCCATTTTGAGAGTAGGCCCAAATTATGTCACACGTACAGTACTTGTGCCTGCACATTGTAGCATCTATGTGTATGTTCTTTTGCCCCCCTCCCTGTACTGAATGTTCCACACAGTAATGATATGCACACACACACACACACACACACACACACACACACACACACACACACACACACACACACACACACACACACACACACACACACACACATACACACTTTGTTCACTGGTTCACTTCTACCAGGAGAAAGCAGAGTCTGAACGCAAGCTAAAAGCAAAGGAAGTGTACGAACAGTGGTTGGAAGAGGTGGAGATACGCTACCAAAAACGTGGCTATGTTTACCGTGAACATACACCCCCGTCTTTTGTGAACAGTGAAAAATGGATTGGACCCTGCGACAATGATGTAGATGATGGTTCTCCTAGGGCCAGCAAGACCAGCTCACTGTCAAACATTGAAGAAGGTTTGCTGGTGTGTCAAATCACCACACCCAGTAAGGTCATCTCTGTCAGGAAACGACACAGGGGGACACGGAAGTATTAAGCTGATTTGTTGGTTGTTTTTAGTACAGTTTTTTCTGCAATATTGATACACTCTATCACAGTGTTCAATCAATACATTATGCAGTGTGGTGGTTGAGTGATTTACCGTATTCTCTCTAAAAATTCGTCAGGGTCTGTGCATGGAAAAATTCATCAGTCAATTAGAATAGAGTAGAAAGGGCAGTAGAATTCAGGCCTGACGAAAATATAGAATATTTTGACGAATTTTTAGAATTATGACGAATATTTGAAGAGGTATTGGCTCGATCCTGCTGGCCGAAAAAATGGCTGCGTTTCAGCTCACTGTTTCAACCGCTGTTCGCGGATATCACGTCTACAAGGATGTTTGGTTTCCAGAACTTGCTGAAACCTTCCATTGTCAACAAGATACCAACAATAAACATGATAGGTACGCTGTCTCCGTGTTTGTGAGCGCTGACGCCCTTGAAACTGTTGGCCATCTTCCGCGGGAAATTTCGAAGGTGTGCTTTTATTTTTTACAACACGACGGCTCTATTCACGGGGAAGTAACTGGCAGAAGGAGTCTCTGCACCACTTGAGCCATTGTCTGAACCATCCATTGCTGAACTATGCACACGAGGTATAAATAATGAACAAAAGAATCGTGTCAAAAGGAATCAAAAGAATAGATTTCCAAGCCACGGGGCAGAGGGGACGAAATAATATAAGTGCATCTTCCGGAGATGACGAAAATTAGAGTCA